>WUQG02038261.1:0-10762 GCA_011317285.2 Androctonus mauritanicus | reverse complement strand
CACTGACACTAGATAGGCACACCACAACAAAGAATGCAATCCCCGGATGCAAAAAGGCCATCTTCACCCTCTGATACTCTCTAACAGACTGAAAGTTACAACTTGGATATCTCGATGGTGGTTCTGGGGCCTGCTACTGCCTCGAGCGGGTCTGCTGGGATAGCTAGCTCCTCCTCCATCCGCAGTGGAGGCGGTGTACGAACTTTTTCTCTGTCTTCTGGATGGCAGGGTTAAGTCAACAAGATTTTTCAGGTGGCAACTTAACGAAAAAAAAGCAAAGCTTTTCTATATATATATATATTGTTTTGTTATAAGTTACTTTCTGTGATCTAGCGTAACATATTTTTCGTTCCATAGATGTGCGGCTTTTACATATCGAGGAAAAGTATAAATTTTATAGGCGTTAATCGAACATGCACGCTGTTCGGCATATAAGTTTGTTTAAAATGTTATCAGGACTAAACATATGTATTTTCTATATAGGCTACTCAACAGGAAAAAAAAAATGGCAGTTTTAAGAGAGAAAAGTTTTTATTTTTCGTTCTAGTTTTAATAAAATCTTTAAAAATTAAGAAGAAAAAAAACTATTTTAAACTAATTCTGGTTGGCAAAAGAAGCAGTTTGACGAGAGAGTTGCTTCAGAGTGTGAAAAGGCAACTTGTCTTTCTCTCTCTTGGTCAAGATCGAGTTCGAAGATAAGGACATCGTTTGAGCATGCTCCGCGCGTCGGTGACAGCGCGCGTAGAGGAAACGTGTTTATAATAAGTTTTTGTAGTTAATTTATTGTCGTTTCCATCGTATTTTTTCCTCCCGATTTAACGCTCTATCCGAGTTTCTGTTGTTGCGAAACAGCTGCGCTTTCGCAATCTCTTCTTTTGGTTCTTTTTTCCTTCTGAGTATCGGCAAAGATCCCGGAAAATAGAATACAAAAGAGAGAAAGCTAAAATAGCTTTAGCTCTCTTCGCTGGTGGTTAGTACGCTCCTGGATGATGCGAAACACGTAACAGCCAGCGTCTTTGCCCCATTTTAATTACTGCCCCAAGCGGATAAACGCGTATCCGAACCGATCGGTTTCGACCCATTATATTGGCGTAATACACAAGTTTTAAAACATAAATCGCGTGTCATTCGATACGTTTTATGCAAAAATCGTGTCAAGGTTAAGTGCGATTCCGAATTTTAAAAAAAAGAACTATGATTAAATTCCCAATAGATGATTTACCGCCGCCATGTTGTTTTTTTCGTCCAATCGTGTATGTATATATAAATTTGTCGATGGCCAGACACTTCTTGAATACCGTATATCCCACCTTCGCTCGGGCGTGTCGCTTGAAGGTCAAATATTGGGACGTCGGACTCGAGAGTTGTACAACCCAGATCGTTAAAATATATTATCGAAAACGAGGATCCTAAATTCGACTTTTTTTTTTGTCTTTTTAAAGTGTAGTAGTCGATATTCTTCTGTTGCGGTAAAGACGTGTCGTAAGAACAATGTTGTTTGACCAGTTAAAGTACAATATTTAATTGTATGTTGAAGCGAAATAAAATAAAATAAAAAATAAAAATAGTCGCCGGATTGTCCGTCGTATGGGAAGGAAAAAAAAAAAAAGAAAACAAACCGTCAATAACGCCACTAAAGGAGCATTCATCTATTTAATAAAAATGAAGCAACGAGTTCTCGAGATCATCATCCAAGCGGTATTAAATGGGATCATTAATAGCTAGCTGCCCACATTAGTTCTATTAAATACCACCAGGGGTTGTTTTAGCAAATAAATTCAATGAATAGGGTCATTCACACATTGTCCTTTGTCGAGTCATTTCGATGTTATTAACGACGACTCTGAAAGAAGACATTTGTTAATAGGCAGGAAGTTGACGGACAGTATTTTCTAAACAAAAAGATCTGTAATGCGGATTAAACTCGAAGGTCGCAATATGGAAACTGCATCGGTTTGATTATTCTTTTTCCCGTGTGAACTTTTTTTAATCAATCAGAATTCGCCCGAATATTTCAGTTCGTTTATTGGTTGTTTTTCCCAGGTGATGCCCCACGTTATCCAGTTATCGTATTCCGTACAAACGTCGTCTCGGAAAAATCGTATAGATAGATTAATAATATACTGATCAATACGTTTTTCCACCATATTCGAACGCTTTAGTAGTGCCTTCTTCTCTTAGATAACTTTTAAATGCCTCTACACATCTCGAATGATACGGAAATTGCTTTAAAAATCCATATTTATGTGTGAAAACTATAAAAAACAAAATTACTATTGGCACGAATACTAGCTATATTTATTTTTCTCTATTGTTCTAAATGTTTTTTGTAGTGATTTAAGATTGATTTGCCTTAAGGCATAATTACGAGAGAGAGTTACGTGTACGCTCTGTTACCAGGAAAAACTGAATGCAAAATTCCGAATTCAAACTCGAATTGATTTTTATACACGCCACAATTGGTATAAAAAAAATCAATATATTTTTTTTATAAAAAAAACAAAAATTACTAAATATAATGTAAGATAATGTTTGTTCGGATTGCTACACTGCTAGCAATTTGTTACGTTCAACCGAACAAATATAGAAAAAGGTAAAAGATTGCTCGAGAATTTTGTCGCCACCATCCATAATAGCATCTCTAGAAATAGCAACGGAAAGATATCGCACTCCAATTCCTTTCTGGATCGAATATTTGGGAGATTCCCGTCAGACGCCCTCTCCAACACGAGAATCACTTAAGAAGGGGCGGTGAAGCTAATTGAAATGACCTCACTTTTAAAAATCCAAACGGGCCTTTCACAGATTGCCACAACCCCAGATTACGTAAAGGCCTCCTTTTATATCTGAATTCCTTTAAGTCGAACGAAGGCATCTAGGCGGCAGCGGATTCTGCCTCGAGGCCGAGACGTTGAGAGATTTTTGGGGCCTATTAAAATAAAACTTTTAAGAAAAATACAAGTATGTAACAAAATCGAAAAATAACTTTTTTTAATAATTTAACATTGTTCAATACAAGCTTTAAAGCTAAATAAAGGGCCCCTTGGATGGCGGGCCCGAAGCGGCCGCCGCCTCCGCCTATGCGAAAGTCCTCTACTGCATCTAGGTAAAATTCTATTTTGACTGCCTCGCGTTTTCGCCTCTAATCTTAGTACGACGCGTCTACGGATAATAAGTCGCGTTATAACGCGCCTTAATGTCTGTCACTTTCTTCGTGCTCGATAGATATTAATACGCATGTGCATGATATTAACATTACTTCATAACATTATCATATAATATGTTCACATAATATCATTTAATGTGCGCGCGCGCGCGCGCGCGGAGCCGCGAAAACGCGAGGCAGTCAAAGCAGAATCTTACCGGCACGGGCAGTTAATATATTCAAATCGTATTGGCGCACGTAACACACATTTAGACATTAGGAAACAAGTTATAATTTAATGTAATTAAAAAAAAACAACTCACCATTAACCGTTTGGTCATATTTCTGATAATTCATACAGAAATTAATTTGTTTGTTTGATTTTCGCCCAACCTCTTCTCGCTACTTTCTCGAAAATTTCTAGTGTACATTTAATTCCTGGAATTCAGAAAAAAAAAACCACAAATATGAATACACTGTAGCACCGACAGACGAAACAAATATACATTCTTGGAAACTACAAATTCCATTTTTAAACTTATTTAAATTTCTTTCGTATCGAAGTTCTTCTTTGGACATCCTTGTAATTAATACCGATCATTAAACCGTCTTTAAACATCAATTAGTGAACTTTGCAGCTGTCCGATATGTAACTAGCTGAGGTTATAAAACGAGAAACACGTTTTTCTACGCATTAATAATTAATATTAAGCCATACGATACCATACCAAATTATACAATTACATAATAAAAAAGCTATTAAATCTCGTGAGGTAACTTTTTCCATTTTGTAATTTCTTCATTTAAAAATATCAAATTTTATAAAAATTAAATGGTAATAGCTATTTAAAATGATTTATTTATTATAAAAATCGATTATATAATAAATATAATTAAAGAAAATTAATTAAATTTCTTCATTTTACGTAATATTCATTCCAGATTATTTTTTGTTTGTAGCGCTCTCTATGAAAATTTTAAAAAGTCAAAACAATCGTTTGTTTTTTTTATTTAAAAATATCATCAAATTTATAAAAATTATTTTAAATAGTCGATACCATTTAATTTTATCTATAAAATTTAATTATATAATAATAATTTTGTATAAAAAAATAACAATTAAATTTAAAGAAAATTAAATTTTGTCATTTTTATGTAGTATTCGTTCCAGATTATTTTTTGTTTGTAGCGCTCTCTATAAGTAATTTTTAAAAAGTCAAAACAATCGTTTGTTTGTTTTTTTTTTAAATTTAAAAATATAAAATTTATAAAAATTATTTTAAATAGTCGATACCATTTAATTTTTATCTATAAAATTTAATTATATAATTAAAAAATGGCAATTAATTTAAAGAAAATTAAATTTTGTCATTTTTACGTGGATATTCGTTCCAGATTATTTGTTGTTTCTAGCGCACTCTATAAGTAATTTTTAGAAGTCAAATAATCGTTTGTTTTCTCCAGCATATTTTCAAAAACAACATCTGAAGAAACATTTCTATCGATCGTGATTCAGATTTTAAAAATAGACGGTAGCTATTAATTGTGAAGTATCTTAAAATATACTTAGTACTTAATTAACTTAGTAGTACCAATAATTAACAATAATACATAGCCCTAGTTTGACAAATTGAGTAATGAAAATAACTGCGAGTTTGGTATGGTCAAGGACGAATTTTCTCGCTAAATTATCCTCATATCAAATATATATTCAAAGAATTACCGAATAAACCTTATATGTTTTTGCTAAGACGACAAATACCAACGAAAATTTAGAACTGTGAAGAGAAATCATCCTTTTTTTTTTACTCTGCTAGCATAATCTTCGACTTAATAAATTTATTCGCATCGTTATCAATTTTTCAGAGAGTAAAAATAACGCAGATGAAAAAAAATGCAAAGAAAATTCAAAATTTTTGCTTAAAAAAAAAACAATTACTAATTTCATAATTATTTTGTAAACAAAAGTAGTAAACAGTCTTTGTATGGAATAACAGAATGCTATTTTAAGGTATTTATACCATTTTTTTCTATATTTTAATTTTAATCCCTAAGATTTTATTTAAAGATAATTTTAAAACCATTATTTTTCTATCGTTAATGCAATTTAATTTCCGACAGAATGATGCGGACCAAATAAACCTGTACTGTAACATCAGCAAGATCGAAATATTAAACAACTCGCTTGTAAACACGCAAAAAACTGGTTTCATTTTTCAGAAAAAAAAAAAAAATATCGACACAAATTGTTTTTCGTTCTTTTATCATCTTTCATAAAGGTATTTGTGTTCTTAGTATTATATTTAATTTGTTTATTAAGTACAGAAATGATGATAAAAAATTTTATATTTATATTCAGATAAGATCTATTAATTCTTATTGTTACCATAAAACTCTACAACCATAAATGTGTTAAACGTAACTAACTTGTAAGACAACTAGAATACAATACTTGAATATAAATTTTATTTTTTTTATATTCTGCGAAGAACTTGTCACTCTCGTATAGATCATATTATACAACTTTTCATAAAGGAAAAATGCTCTTTAATAACAATAATGGCGTTCTTGATATTAAATGCTATAGCCCGCCAGTGATGCTATAGAGTTAGCTCTTTACACTGCAATATATAGAAACAATTTGCATCGATTAGTAACTAATCCCAATGGATAGCGTTATCGCTCTCTATTGGGATTAGTTACTAATCGATAAAACACATAGCGTAACAAGTCTCAAATACAATATCTTTATCGATAGCGTAACCAATCTCAAATACAGCACTAATCTATGAATCTAATTTCCGGTTACAGTGGAGTTTTTATTTCCATCCGGTACCATCACACCAGTTTCTATCTTTCTTCCGCCGAGGATTAAAACGCAACATAACTGCTATCGGTGTCATCTCTCTTACCAAAAGAACAACTCTCTTCCAGTCACTAATACGAAGAATTGTCAAAGACGAGTTTTTAAGTAAATACGGTACTGTAAAACTTAATTTTTAAAGTTGGTCAATTACGTACTTTGTATATTTGATCAGACGGGCACAAAGTATGCTCGTATTTTAGAATGCGTGAAGAAAAAATTTCATAAAACAAAATTTTAGGGGGGAAATCAAATCTCTCGCAGCTTCGTTTAAAGATAAGCGGTTCCTCGTTAATCTTTCCTTATCAGATTTTTTCTCTCTCAATTAAAAAATATATTAAAAAATCGGTTATACAGTAAACCGTTTTTAAATGTGTGATAGATAAATATATTTTTATACTATTTATCAATATCTCTAATGAATTTCTGGTATTAACTTTTTGATATCTATTTCTGCTGTAAAATATCGAATACAGTATTTGACAGATTTCCTTTATTGTCTAAATAAATTAAATAAAGCTATAATACATATATCATCTTATTTATATTTCGATATAACGTAATTATGTAAATAGAAAAAAATTCGTTTTATGTAATTTTGTCAGCTATTACGTTTGGAATCTAATTTTTTTTTTGTTGAAAATATTGTGTTTGCCATTTGATGCCGCATTTTTCTTTAATTAGAAATTATCTTATTCGTTTTTTTAATAAAATTATTCTAGACTATAAAATATTCCTCATAAAAATTTTAATCTATAGGCTATAAACGTTTATGATGATAAAATTTTATTCGTAAGAAAAAAAAAATACACAAATATATATTATTTGTATAAAATAAAATATAAATTTATTATATAAATTATACAGTATTTATTTTTTCACAAAGGCATAAAACGGTCATTGATTAAATGCCAGAACTAATATTAAATACAGTAGTATGAAAAATGTCCCGCATTCAAAGACATCGTTACATTCTCACGTAGTATTCGATCACGCAATCAAAATATTGTGCGCATTAAATTTTTGATAACAGTCTGTTATTGTTGATATGTTCATAAAATTGTATAATTTTTATTTAGCCATCTAACTGATTTCACATTCCATACCGATACTGCGTGCCTAGGCACCTACTAATGCTAAATAATGGCGAAAATATATCCTTTATACGGCAAGATTTTATTCTAACTGCTTAAAATAAGAAATTGAATGCTGGTGTTGTGTTGTACAGAATCTGTATCGATTTAACAGTGATTAGATATGTAATGATTTATGATTGAAGCAAATTCTATAAGTTTAAACATTCATATATCCAACTATTTCATTGCATTGTGGCAGATAAAGTAAAATGTTGCCCTTTATACGATAATTATCCACATTTACTCGAATTTTAAGAGAAAAAGATATGATAAAGAATTAATCTTGCATTTAATTTTGTCTGATATAATTAAATCGGATCCAAGTTAGACTAGCGAATCAAAACTTGCGATCAGAAATGCATTTTCCTTTATGTTACAAATAATGAGGATATAGTCTATATATGTTCTATTTTCGTCGTTTCGATATAAATCGGCATTTCTTGGAATATTCTCCGACGTAAATAGGATAGAGATGGGCGTATGCTCGAGTGATTCGAATGCTAGAATTACATCACCAGTCTGAGTAGGAGATTTATCGAGTTGCTCTGGGGCAAATTGACTATAATGGCGTGTACTTAGTTAGTACAAGCGAAAGAATATTACGACGCAGTTAACGTAACAAAAACAAGTTAGCGGTTTTACCAATCTCGAGAATTTTGAAAAGTTCCCTATACAAACAAACAATATACGAGTAAATGAACAACTAAATCCTTTAAAACGGCGCTTTCCAAACTGTGAGGCTCGAAAGAATTAACAAAACATCATTTTTGAGACAAAAATAAAAATGGTGTCGGGGAAAAAAATCAGCCAGAGGGCTAAAAATATATGTCTGTACGTATCCGGAAGTTTTGTTGTAGCCAAAATATCGATCTGGTTTAATGATTGAGAAAGAATGGCGAATAGCGATATCTTCCACGACACCCCGATTTGAGAGAACTTGTGTCGAAACACCAGCACGCTCATGGCATTAAATATTATGTTGTATTAAACACCTATTCTATTTTTCCTTTTTTTTGTAGAATTTAATTATATTAAAAAATATTACACCATAATAAATATATTTTTATGTATAAGAACTTTATTTATACAAAATATGACGCATTGTTTTGTAGTATTAAATTGTATGTAGAAAATATTTATAAAATTAGATTTGTATGAAAATTTTTATGAAAAAAAGGGAGCGCAGAAACAGTCTGGAAACCGCTGCTTTAAACTTTTATACATTTTTCCCCGTAGTATAACTACAGCTTTCAGAAAATACTGTATAATCTGGTTAGATTCTCAGGATTACTTTTCTTACATATTTTATTTCTGAAAACCTGCCTCAATTTTATCATACAGAGAGAGAGAATTTGCTTGCTGGAGAATCCTGCTAGTGACATAATTCTATTCGATTCTCTGAACTGGGCTCGGATCCAGGTAGTCTCTCTAAAATAGGACACTACCTATAAATTTATTATTGTAATTTATCATTAATCAATTTATTATTATTATTTTTTTTTAATCACTAGTGCCGCTGTTTTTAATGATGTCAGTCTATTAATATTGCTAATTTTTTTTTTATTATTATTATAAAAAGCAAAAATACATTTAATTTATTCGATTTCGATGAACAAAGACTGAAAAAATTAAATGTTGCATTTATCGAATTTTTATAAAAAAAAATTAACTAGTACGAATATAGTTATTTAAAATATTTAAAACAAACTTTTTAATTATTATTTTTTTTTATTTTGCAATTTAATTTTTAATAGAAAATGTAAAATATTAAAAAAAAACATTTTTTTTTTGTTTTCTTTTTAAGTAATTAAGTTTCTAGAAGTTTTTAATGTTCTTTTGTCGATTAAACTATGTTTTTCGTAATGGAATTAATTTTCGAAACAAAACTTTTTTTTTAATTAGCAAACTGATATTTTTCAATTATAGATTATTTGAAAGAATCGATCGGAAAAAAAAAAAAGCGATTTATTAGTAACAAAATTAAGATGAAAAGATCTTTTAACAGAGCAACCACCTCAATATTCTCTTGTTTCTTTCAATATTTTTTTTTTTAAATTCATTATTTGACTTTATTAATTATTAAATAAAAAACTCAATTAAAATTGGAACTGGTTCCTTTATAGGCTTTCGGGCTGCAGTATAATTCCTTTCGAATGCGTGACCATCGATGATTGTTTTCCGAATGTCCAATTTAAGGTTAACTTGTCCTCTTACATAACGCTCAAATAAGTAATTACTTTCGCAACTTTTATATAAATAAATCTTTCCTTATATTTCATAGACTGAATGGTGCCATTCACTAAATCGTTCTTAATAATTCATTATAAACGATATTCGATTGGATTATATCGAGTGGCGGAATACTATCTTAATCTGCATCACGGATTAGATACATCACGTTACCATCGCATAAAAAAAAAAACCGTGGGTCACGTTGACTATATACGCTTCGAATCGTGCGATTCTGACGTCTCTCGAGCACCAAATTTTTTTCCCTACGATTATTTAATATCATAAAACTTGAATATTTTAAACTATCCGTAATTTTGTTCGCTGTGTTTAAGATTTATATCATAAATATTTTTGGGAACATTAGACAACTACGTCATGCTGTTAGGGGGAGAAGGGTGGTAATTTGTGAAGATCAACGTTGGTGAAGATAAATGACGAAGAGAAAGGCACACAAATTGAGGAAGGGAGAGAAAGGCATACAAATTGTGACGTCACTCTGCAAAAAATAGTTAATTTTACATATCATTAGTCTATACATGTAAAACTATCCATTTTTATCAAATATAAAAAAAAATTTTTACTTAATTGTTCGAAAAATAGATTGTAATGTATTGTATTTGATATATATATATATATGTCCATAAAGAAATAAGAAATACTTGGAAAAACTTTATTACAGGGATTTAATTGATACTAATAATATAAGTTTTCGCGTTTTACGTAATAATAAAAATTATTACTACGTAAAACGCGAAATTTATACGTTCTGGAACGTATTACGCTTAACGTAAACGCTGTAATAAGCATCTTTAACTACAATATTATATTATAAACATCCAACTGTATCTTAAATAAATATTGTATATAACAATATGTAATAATTTAGCAAATATTTCCTGCCAGAAAAATGAAATGACTACTCATAAACAATCTTTGATATTAAATTGTCTCTATTTATTAATTTAAGCTAATTTTAAAAAATTTGGTTATTGATGACGATAAAATAAAAATTCGGAAACATAGCGGTAATTTTAAAACAATTGACGATTTAAGTGAAAAGGTAAAATTATGCTTTAATTGCAATTAGTGTCATTAATTCTATATTAAACAATGGCTACAACTTGAGCATGCTTTGTTATCTACTTCGCTACTCCCCTAACACTATATTAAAGTTCATGATCCCCTAACAGATAACTGAAAAATGCACATGAGAAATTTTTCACGTTCATGTATGAAAAACTTATGTATCTTACACTATATCACTATCTCACACTATATGTATCTTATGATATTTATTTATTTAACTTTCATTCTTTGAAATTTTAAAGTGTCACGCAAAATGAACCTCCAATAAACTACGTCATAAAATAGCAATCGCACACTACA
>WUQG02038250.1:0-10762 GCA_011317285.2 Androctonus mauritanicus | reverse complement strand
TTTTACACAATAGACCAGTCTATTCTAAGACATGCGCAGTCTGAACCCACACAACTAAGTTGGACAGACAATATCTACACATTTATCTGAAGTTTCGATGATTGTTTTTAATTTTTCTTTGTCTTTTCGATATTATTTTCATCCATTTTTGTGGATTTCTTTTCATTTTGAAAACATTAATAAATACAAGTTAACCGTCATTCACCTTTAAATGACAACAAGGAAATAACCATTATTCTGTATTTATGAAATGTTTATGTATTTTGCAATTTTTATATTTAATTTTAAAAATATACGCATACAGATTAATAATCATAAGGATTTAAAATAAAATGGTAAACATTAAATGCTAGCTATGAAAAAATAAGACACACAAAACTTTAAGAGATAAGTTAATGCTTTATTGCTAAAAAAATAAAATTTACTGTCTTAGTTTAATTTTACAATGAATCACGTCTTCCTCATAACTTCAATATTTTTCTGAATTAAAATTCTTTTACTAAATTTTAAAATTATTCTTTCCATAAAATCGTGTAACCTGCAACCCATACAAGTTTCACAAGATGGAAGTTTTCGTCGATATTTATGTGAATATTTTGCGTTGCTTTCTATTTTTATAGATTGTAAATAGCATTTATTATGAAATGGGTCACTACAGAGAGTGTCAAGAAAAGACTCAGAATCGAAGGGCTTGGTAACGGGAGTCTGTACCATCTGAAAAAGTCCAATGGAGCAAGACAAAAATCGAATCTCAATTCGTTTATATATGGTAAATGTTCCACGCTGATGTATGTGATGCTTATGCCAAACCATACCATGCTCCATTAAACAAATTCCCGATAAGCTTCACTTTTATTCTATTTAGAACTTTGATCATGTTTATTTATGAAAGTTATTCTACTTATGAAATTTGACCAAAATTCAATGAATAATTTAAAAATGATATAAATATATAATTTTGATGATAATATTTCATCATTAATAGTAAAATTGATAATTTTTATAAGATTTAAATACCAAAACTTTTGCGTTTCTTACATAGGTTTAAAAACATTTATACAGGGTGATCATTTTATCATGCACATCTGGCATTCTATCTGTAAGAATAGTAAATATTTGCTTGTTGTAAAGGGGTATAAGTTTGTGTAGTACTGTAGTACAGAATCCATTTATTGTACAAGATCTGAAACCGGACATTACAAGAAAGATTATGTCTCATTAACTGTACATTTCTACGTAAGGTAGCATCCAACATGGTCAAGAGCAAAGTTCAAGTATAGGATGAACATGTTCAATGCTTACTGTAAACAGGTATTGTAAATAAACACATGATAACTGTGATGTGCTTGATAAAATGATTATACTGTAGAAGAAAATATATTCAAGATACACCAATCATTTATTTGTCCATAGATTATCATCATTTGTACGTTTAAACAAACAATTTCTTGTAATCTTTAGACTTTTTTCAAGAAACATATATTTTTTAAAAATTTCACCAACTTATTAATAATATATCTTGTGTTATCAACATAAAATTAAATACTATAATAGTAAAATCAGATATGAAAGATCAGAAGAAAAAAATGCATAAGGTTTACACACATATATGAATTCTAAATCATAATTTAATTGAATGAAATCTTGCTACATAAGTAATACGTTCTAAAAGAAATATGTTTACTGTATAAATCGATATGTTGAAGTTCATGTTGAAGTGTATGCAGTTTTTTTTTTTTTATCTTTCCCCCTCTTCCTATTTTTCTATTTGGCTATTGTACTGAATAACACAAAGGAATTTTTTTCAGACTTTAAGACATCTATTTTTTGAACAAGTTTTTGATTAGAAAGTTTAAAATAGAAACGGTATTATATCATTTGCACGCCATGGATGAAGAGCTAGCGAATTATCTAAAATAGGCTTTAAACAAAATTATTGGACAGAACAAATTTAACGAGGAAAATACTGGAGCGTAACTGAACGGAAACAAGCAAATAAAGATATATTGTATCGTATAAATTTAAAGAAAAAGAGACCGTGAGAGTTTTAGAAAGAAAAAGTTTTTATAAGAATTATTTTCCAGAGTATTTTATTTCTTTTCATAGATACACTCGAGTACAATATAATAAAGACTTTTTATCTAAATCAGAATTTTTGACCATGAAATGGTAAAAATAATGCCTATAGATTCCGGAATAAGTTTGTTTATATTAAATCTTGGAATGTGGGAATGTTTTTGTGCTCACCCTGTATATAGAGTTACGAATATCTTTTGTCTTTATTTGTTTTTTCTTTGTTTAAACGTGTTTACATTAAGAATGTTAAATCGTTAGATTGATCTGACAGAGGAAAAAATATCTTTCAAAATTAAAAAAATCTACTGAAAGATACTTTTGTATAGTTAAATAAAATATATAAAATTATCATAAATTAATGATTTTAATAATGTTTACTTTTAGATAAAATATAAATATAAAAATACATTTTTAACAATTTTTATATTTATATATATATATATTTCAGTTCCTTTCTTGTATGTCATGTAAAATAAATAAAGATTTTTTCTCTTACTTTCCAAAGGAAGAGAAACTTTTAATAGTGATCCCAAATTTTTTAATGGTGTATCCTTTTATCAGTAGAGAATAACAGCACTCAAGCAAGAAAATGTACACCCCTGAAGCTAGCAACATGATGGTGATCTCATAAGCTAGTGGTCATCGAAGTATGATAAGGAATGTTCAGTTTCCTCATCCATACTTGACCATTAGCTTATGAGATCACCATCATGTTGCATGACTGAATGTTCCTACTAATAACTTTTGATCTAATTAATACATTTTAATGAAATTTGTTAGTGATGTTCTGCCATTAAAGATCTCTTGACGCTACACCATTTAATCCTTTAGGATCATTTAATCATCCATGATTGCACTTGATTTTTATCAAAAGTTTAATTATAGTTTTGTTAATATTTATATAAATTAATTATATTTTAATATTATCCATTCATCATTAGGTATGCTAAATAGTATATAATAACTCAATAACTACATTAATACAATATTGACAATAATACTACCAGAATACAGTGCTCTCCGGTTATAACGCGGGTTTTCGAGTGGTGATTCGACCCGCGTTATGTGACAACCGCGCTATAACCGATGGCTTCTTGGTACATCATTTTCATCGTTTTTTATAAAGTTGAATTACATCTCACATCACCGTCAAAACTGTTTCCAAATAACAAGCAACAAGATGGCGGACGAGCGGCGCATCATTTGGCTGTGGAGAGTTTTTTTCCAAAAATATTTTGAAATTTATATAAATTACCATCAGAATTATTAACATGAATCCAAATTTCTATTATTTTATCATAGATAATAATAATAGTTCTGGAAGTTTTGTTAATTTTAGTTCTGTTATTATTTATGTATGGTGACCAGAAGTTAACAAGATGGATGGGCATCGATTATGCGTTATATTATATTTTTCTCAGAATCTCTTTCAAAAGGATGGAGAACAGGAAAGATCCGCGATATAACTTATATATCCGAATTCGCAGTATAAACGACAGCGTTACATCCGGGGAGCACTGTATTTAATAATTTTTTATGATATTCAACAGATTAACCATTGAAGATGAGTTTGATGAGATATACGTTCGAAAATAAAGGAAATATTTGGAAAGTAGGCGATTTTAGTTCTTTCCACAACCGTTCGCTTTAAATATCGAAACCTAAGAATGACAAATTTCCGTAACGAAATTGGATTTATCAATACAAATGCGGTTGGTACTAAAGCTCATTAACAGTGTTGCCGAAAGTTTTACAGAAGTAACCTCTTGGAATATTAATATTACATTTAATGATATATTTTTAGCTTTTCATTAAGTATTTTCATGAGATTGAATCTATCAATTTGGCTGATTAATATTTTTTCGCTCACAAAAAACTGAAATTTAAAGAGTTATAACTTATCAATTATAAAAAAAAAAATTAAGTAAAACTATCTATTTTAAGTTTTACTTAAAACTGGCTGATATTAACGGTTTTGCATAAGAATTTCAAGAAAGTAAAGAATAAATTAAACATACTTCTTATTGAAAGAGTACATTATCTGATGTTATTTAACTTTAATGTTTTAATATTATGGTGTTTCTAATTTAATAATTTTTAAGAATAAACTGTAAAGGATTCAAAACATAGAAAAAATTCTCATATGAAAAATCTGATGTTTCTTGAGATACTAGAATATATATGAGCTGCTCGGGGGAACATAATGGTAAGCGCCACTACCATCAAACAAGCAATATTTTCTTGTTTGATGGCAGTGGCGCATAATGGTAAGCGCCTCTGCCATCAAACAAACAAATATCGCTTGTTTGATGGCAGTGGCGCTTATCATTATGTTCCCCGAGCAGCTCATATCGCATACATGCAATAGAGAATTAAAGAAATGTACCAGAGAGCCAATCTATTAATGTATTGTTTCCTCCTGTTCTTTTATATGCTTACGTTTCTTTCTTTTTTTTGAACCGTTCTCTCGGTTAGTTTGTGCCTATTGTGCAAGCATTTATAAAAAATTCATATGACAATATATGACAGACAGACATAAAAATATTTTTATTCGTCTGTCCGTATTGTATTGATATTTACGATTATTTTCGGAGCTCCCAGAATCGTTATCTCCGAATCTTAACAGTATTATTCCAACCTTAAATATTCCCAGATAATCGAAGAATCTAGTCACGGAATACCAAAAATGGCATCATCAGTGTCATTTTCGGAATTCCGTTTTTATGAAATACCCCAAGATGTGAAGTAACCAATACTAATCCGAACGTGCTACCGAATTTTAAAGAGGTCCTATCCCATTTTGTGGTGACATACGATTTTCAAAAACAAACTTTGCATTTCATTATATAAATAACCTCATAAAACTGAAATACAGTGTAACCTAGATTTTTACTTTATCGCATTTTACGTTTTTCACGCGAAATGTTTGGACCCAATTCGTTTTCACATAAATTAATACAAAATTTTCCCGTAGTTTATGATATCGTAAAATTGGAATTTCCACTTTTTATGGCACATAGCAGCTTGATCATTAAATATTTACTTCGCTTTGTACACAGAGAATTTTGTGGCATGAATTTGAGCATGGATTAAAAGGAATCTGATGGATAGATAACTTTGATAATAAGTCACTTCTGCCACTACTATACATTTTTCCCTCCCATTTTTCGATGAGTTTGCTTTTTTTTTTAAATTCTCATTTGCTAGACAGATTAACTGCTTTTACTATTTTAAGCATAGTAATTTTATTTTTGGCTTTGTGCTTTTGGACTTGTGTATGTATAGTTCAAACATAGCATACATACGCAAGTTCAAAGATAATTTGTGTTATTTCGAGCTCTTAATATTTGACCTTTCGATCATGTATTTTATTGACTTCTGAAGTTTTTAAATGACATATTTTCGATTTAAAAATGGCAAAAAAGAAAGAAAAGAAATAGTTTTCTCGCTTAAAACGGAAATTTTCATTCTAAATCAAGTGGATTCGTATACAGGAACAAGAACGTCTCTCATTAAAGAATTTGATCTATTTCTTTCGACTTTAAACACTATGGTAAAAAATCAAGGTAACATTGTATTTTATATAAAGTTCTTTTCTCCTTAATTTGCATTTGCCCTCATTTTAAACCTTTCATTTTCATTGTAAACGTAAAATCCGAAGAACATTATACAGGGTGAAGAAAAACTTTCGTCGTAAAATTTGTGTACTGATAGACGGCATCGAAACAAGCTGAAAATGTCTTGATGAACATATGGTTTGTAAATGGCACCGTTTTCGAGTTATGACCCGTTAAAACTAGCCAATCACTATCGAGTACGCAAAGCGTCACGATGCATCGCATTGCGTCGCTCGCTTTCTTACTACCTTATTACAAAGTTGTGTAAATGAAAGCGATAAATTCAGAGATAGAACGAGAGTAAAAATAAAATGCATTGCGCTACTTACCATAACTAGAATTCGAACTCAGACTTTTAAATTAGATTACTGATTGCGCTAGCATCTCTTCTACCAAGACTAACTCAATGGAGAAAGGCGGTACACCGCGTAGAAGTTGCTGAGAGCAAATTTTGTAATAGAATAGTAGGAAGGCGAGCGACGCAATGCGATGCGTCGTGACGCTTTGCGTACTCGATGATGACTGGCTAACTTTAAAGGGTCATAACCCGAAAACGGTGTCATTTAGACCATATGTTCATTAGACATTTTCGACTTGTTTCGATGCCCTCTATCAGTACACAAATTTTAAGAAGCTTTTCTTCATTCTGTATAATAATAATGATTAATTTTTAGAATCTTTTATTAAACTTGAACGATAACGACATGTTTTAGGGAAGATAATTGGTTCCAAATGCTATAATAGACGAATTATCTAGTAAAATTATATTTTTGCACGGTTCATTAGGATCTTATTGTCCATACACATTATAATTTCATTTAAGCTATTATCGCCAGTGTATTCTTGACATTATGACGACATAATAGGTGACACAGAAATTTTATCGCGTGCCAGAAATTCCTGAACCGAGTACATTATCTAGTTTAATATGCAAAATAATTTCATTTATACTAAATAAATATAGAATTATAATGATGATGATAATAATAATTTAGTAAATATAGATAAAATAATTAAACAAATCAAATCGTCATCATTATTATTATATTAATAAATTAATTACAATATTTTGATTAGGATTTATCAATATATTTCGAAATAAAAGAAAATAATAATGTATATCAAAACAAATAATTTAATTATTGTTACCACAATTTATTTAAAATCAAAAATTTTGTATTCAAAATTAGTTCAAAAATAAAATTTTAATTTATAAAATTTAATATAGTAGAACCCCGTTTATACGTTTCTCGCTTCTACGTTTTTCGCACTTGTACGTTGTGTTTTGTACGCTCTTTCGATTTTGCATGTAAAATCCTCCCACTCTCACGTTTTCCATTTATACGTTTTCTCATTTGTACGCCATTATTTTTATTCCTCTAGAGTGGTTTGGTCGCACTTATACATATAATCCAAGAAATCTTGGCCAAACTTTTTCGACAAAGGAACAATTTGTTATACTGCACATTACGTTATCTTACCAGATAGAAGTAGAATGAATACAAAAGTAAAACCAAAACCAAAACTTATCCTACCAGTCTTTCTACCGACATTATGTAACGTTGTATTATTTTCAGTGAACACAACGTTACATAATGTCGGTAGAAAGACTGGTAAAATAAGTTGTGGTTTTCATTTTACTTTTGTATTCATTCTACTTTCTATCTGGTAAGATAACGTAATGTGTAATATTCACTGAAGTAACACAACGTTACATAAGATAATGTAATGTGCAGTATTCATCGAAGTAATACAACGTTTCATAAGATAATGTAAGTTGTGTTCACTGAAGTAACACAACGTTACATAAGATCAAAAAATATTAATGATGACAAAAGGCAGAGGCGTAACTAGGATTTTAGCGCCCATGGCAAATATATAGCTTGGCGCCCTTGGGCTGTTTCTTAAGGCGAATTTACAATATCCCTTAAGAGATTCTGGCGCCCTTGGATTGTTGCGCCCTTGGCAACTGCCCAAATACCAACGCCTAGTTACGCCTCTGACAATATCAAACACTTTCTACATCTAAAAAATAGTGTTGTCACATAGTGAAATTTGAAAATTACTGCTTAAACTATCAAATATTTTCTAAGATATAGGACACGGATTCGATCTCAAATATCCTGGATGGAAAAACTTTCATTTCTACATGGCTAATTTTACCGGCAACACAAAAATATCGGGTTAAATTAAAATATCAATTAAACCTCGGGCGTCATACTGGATTTATCATTTTGAATTTGAAAAAACTATATTTATATTTGTAATTGACAGCCCCCAAAACCCCTAGGTACTGATTTTCATTAAAATAGGATTGATATTAAAAAGCCACCAAATTTGGGGCTGCTACTTTTAATTGACTTCTTTTTGAGTATAATTTTTTCAATTAATATACGAAAGATTATTTTTCTTCACGAAAAACATTAAAATGATAAAAAATAACGATTTTTAAGTTTCCATCAGCTAAATTTTTCTTTGCCCGATTTTTGCAAATTATTTCGGGTAGTCTCTGCCATCATCAAAATCTAGGTCAACTTTCTAAATCCTAGAACGTATGCAAATTTAGCGAACGGCTATAGATAAATGCTTACATACATAAATACATGCTTACATCCATAAACACATGGTCCATAAGCGTTTTATATATTCAAATTTCTCTGTTTTTAAAAGAAGTTAATATTAAAAAAATGTAAGCAGTAATATGGTGTTTTATCGATATTGAATATCAGGTTAATATTAACTTATTGATATTCAGTATTGAGAAAATTACTGTCTTCTTATAAATTTAAAATTAAAATCATATTTATAAAAATATGAATTCTATTTATCTTTGTGGATAATATTCTCAACAATCACCAAGATTTTCTTCAATAAAATCTGGTAATTTGGCTAAAATAGATAAATCTAAATTAAAAATAAGTTAATTAAAAGTTATAATAAATACTTACCTATATTTTAGTAATAAAATCAACGCATTTAAAGATAATTTAATTGCCCTTTTTATTTTTTGAATGACATATTCGAATTTTTGATAATGATAAACTTGGTACTTTATTATTTGTTTCGTCAGTCGGATGGCTATATGATAAAGCAGTCACTCACTACCTTGGAGGATCCGGATTCAAATCTGAGTTTTATAGGAAGAGT
This sequence comes from Androctonus mauritanicus, assembly GCA_011317285.2. Lineage (NCBI taxonomy): Eukaryota > Metazoa > Arthropoda > Arachnida > Scorpiones > Buthidae > Androctonus > Androctonus mauritanicus. The sequence continues at coordinate 1,922 of WUQG02038250.1, read as the reverse complement.
AGTCAGCCTTCAACTTTCCGGAGACTGTGCTGGCCTCTAAAAGTGTCTGCCGCCAGGTACAGAATAAGGCTGATTCATAGTTCGTCGGAATGGAAAAGGAAAAGGAAAATGCGCGAAACTCCGCGCAAAATTGTCTTTTGCGCGGAGTTTCGCGCATTTGTTTTGATGTAGTTCCATTCCTTCTATCTCAATCGGAAAAGTTAACAGCGCTTCTATTTTTCCTTTGTTGGCATTCCGTAAGTCAACGCGTATGTTAGCCAATTCGATACGACATCCTAAATTATAATAAATACTGTTACTTCGGCCAAGATTATTTTAAATTATATTACAATTTCTTATAATAAAACTTAATAATAAATCTGGAATATCGAAAAAGAATTTCGGGATGACTATTCCTGATCTTTTGTATAAGTTTAAGATATTCTCTAAACATTTTTCTCTCCGAATTTATTAAACAAATATAATTTATCTTTTTCTTGGCTAAATTTTTACCATATGTAGCTGAAGACCGCTTCTATCGATAGATGATAGCCACTATATTTCAAACAAGAGTCGACAAAGAGCATGTGCCTTTTTTTTTATTCCGTTCAATTATGAACAGCTAGACATTCAAAAGAAAGGAACGGAACATGTTCCTTTCCTTTTGCTTTTCGGTTCCGACCAACTATGAACCGCCGTTAACCCAATTAGACAATATACAGTAACGGCTTAACTAACATAGCCTAACATTATTTGTTTCAGAATAAATACAGTAAGACCCCGTTTAACGCGGGGAATACGTTCCCAAGAAACGAAGTGCTAAATGAAACAGTATTAAACGAGGTCATCTTAACACGTAAATAAAGGGATAGGTGAAACAGGACAATGAATAAAAAAATATACGTACCATTTTTTTTATTTTATTTTGTAACGTGTATTATTACTATTGTATTACATTAATTATATACATTTTTTTATTGCTAATACGATTTGTATTCATAAATTATTCATGAAAATCAAAAATATTCGAGTAAATAATTTATATTTGGATGAGGAAGATTCTTCCTCATTTGACACGTTTTTTTTTTTTGTTAAGTCATCTAACGTCGTTTGATTTTTCCTCTTTCGTTCGGCAAGCAATTGTCGATAGCGGGACATCACATCCGACACTTTGTCTTGCCTTGAAATTTTATCAAAATTTGGATCATTTTGTATAAACTGATCCATAATTTCCGTAATAGTGGCTAAACTTGTTTCGACAGAAATATGGATGAAAGAAAAACGTTCTAACTTCAAGGAACTATAGTTCGAAGTGGCAGAGCTACGTTGACCATATCGAACTCTAGTTCGAAGAGAGAACATTTAGGATAAAACTAAAATGGGATATCTGTTACTGTAAATGGGATCAACGTTACTGTAAAATAACATTGATGACCAATCATAAATAAGAATTGTGACCGCAGCAAATTTTTGTATGTACTGCACTGAACTGAAATCAAACGCTCTGCGAGAGGCCATAAGAATATCAAAACAACAAATTCGTGCGATTTCGAATTTATATGAATATAACAATTTGAAAATCCGCGCCAAAGTGAATCAATAAAAAATATAGAATTCGAAAAAACCGCGTTATATTGAAACAGCGTTAAACGGAGCAGCATTAAGCGGGTCTTACTGTATATTTGAAGTCAATCTGAGTAAGCAATATAATTTTAGGAAATTTTTAATGCGGTTATGTTATTTTTCAGTGTTTGGCTGATTCAATTGTTCATTTATTAGGAGTTAAACTGCATATGTTGTATCTCTACTTTTTCTGTAGGCATTATTATCAATAGCGTCAATTTTGGGCAAAATGGATTTCGCTACCTTGAATTGTCAGAGAGTTATTCTTGGTTTGGATTAAATGTTAGGTTAAATGTCTAAAGAAGGCCAGTTCTGGATCC
>WUQG02038239.1:0-10762 GCA_011317285.2 Androctonus mauritanicus | reverse complement strand
CCTTTTGTTTTTGAGATTTACGATAGTGGGAACGAGGTTTCGTGGCGGGTGTTGCGATTCTGTAAATGCCTTCTTTTTCAATCTTAGCTTTCTTTCTCCCGTTTACAGCTTTCTTTGTTCGATGTTTTTAGCTTTCTCCCTTTTTACAGTTTCTAAATTTAATGTATTAAATTTCTTTCATATACATATATATATATAATAAATATCGCGAATATAATTCATATTTCCGCGATCCTCACACTAGAGTTGCTCTTTTGTTCTGCGGGTAAGCCAAACCTTTTCCCTTCGTGCACAAAACTTTTTGCAATAGACTGTACATCTTGTGCACTGACGTCTTGTGGAGGAATGTACGAAGCCCGCAAACCTGCGCAGAGGCAACAAGTTTGGGAATCTATCTGCTGCATCCGAACCTCGAGCATAATGTCGCCGAAGTAATTTTACTTGGCCAAGAATGAGACAAAACCGCCGCTACCGTCTGTATTCACAGAGCGATCGAAAACACGAGAATAAATGACAATTTTCTACTGCGAGTTCTTCAAAAAGACAAGAACATCTTGTCAACCACTACTGCGACGAAAAAAACGCCAGCAGTCGGCTAAAAGGTCTGACAAAATCCGAGACGATTCTTTACTAAGAACCCTTAACTAATATTCGCATCGTGGAGGTGCGCATCACGCGGATCTCCCCTCTTCAAAAAAGGGAGAGAATCTCCCCGCTTCGTACCTCGATGCAGCCTATGGGCACTCATTGACTGCAGGACACCGGTGGGACGATATCGACCGAAGGCGTGCAATGAGCGGGCTCTGGAGCCTTGCCACGGTCGAGTATCGCTAGGGATAATTCCACGAGATTTTATGATTCCCTAGGGAAACTCGCTTCCTCAGTCCGCGGAAAAATCCTCCTACAGATTAGTCAGACCATCTCTCGCATACCCACCGATAAAGCTTGTCTCTGTCAGCCATTCATCCCGTCGGCACGGTACGCCATCTTGGGATTTGGTACTCTTTTCGAGGACTTTTCCCTCACCCAGGACTTATATCTGACAGATTCTTAATCTCAGAAACACGGGAATCGGGCAGTCAAATGGCGAACTATAGAGCATCCGCCGGCGAGGATTGGTACTCCATCGACCCAATAAGAATTTCTTCACTTGTAACAGCGTCTGGGGACCCGGCACGGCATTTCCAGGTTTTCCCGATACTGCAGGACTTCTCTAAAGAAAGTTAAACGAGACCGAAGAATGAAACAGATTTCAACAATTCTCTCCCACATCGTGGGTACGGAGTGACGAAGCACGACCAGGAATGCGCCGTAGGGACATCGGTGTACCCCATTACACGCATAAGGCAAGTATAGGGATTCATGATAAAACGTCATCCCACTGGGAGCCATTTCAAGTCTAGGTTTTATGAAAATGTCGATTCAATAGGATTAAAACAACGTATTTAAAATGATAGGATAGCGTAAAGTTGTTAGAATGCATTTATCTATATAACGATTTCATATAACAAAATTAATGATGTCCATTCAAACACTACTAAAACTATAAAAAGAAAGTATATAACTACAGCATTAAGAAATTAAGATATTTGTTATGATTTACATGCAGATAGGGGTAAAAAATTACATTGATCGTCGGGTTGAAATACTCGATCTGTAATTAGCCATAGTTTACTCTTAGGAATATATTTTGCATCCAATACTCCCGTTGTATTAACCCAAAGGCATTTAAACTTTGCTCAGATTATATTTACAATAATGAAGAACTAGACGTAATTATTCCTTAAATATTTAATTAAACATGCTGTTATTTACAATCTGTTTTATAAAATCGTAAACTTAATTAAGAAAAACTTATTCAGTAATAAAGTTCACATCGTATCCAATGTAATATTCCACAACAAGAGAAACTGCATCGATTTATATTTCGTCGTATGTTTAAACACTATGAATAAGATAAATAAAACCAATTAAAAGGAACAATAAACATCGAAAACTTTAGAATGACAAAGAAATTAGATCAGTTCTTGAAAACCAAATTTATAAATTCTGTATCAGATAAATCTACACGAGTTAAAAAGTTACATTGGTAATACATAAAAACGTTAAAAACATCGAATATCAAAATATAAACAGAATGCTATATACAACAGAAATAACATTGTCTGAAAACATGAACCTTTAAACATAGAAACAACTTTAAGGAAAGCTGGCAAAACTAACAGCGTAACAAGAGTTTCCCTATGGCTAACGACATTAATAGCGGCTGCTATCAATAACATGAAATTATTAATAAAGCCACTGTTATTACTTAATATAATAATTTAACTTTATTTACAATAATTAATGCATATATTAGAAACGTTTATAATTTCTTATGATTTACAGTACAGTACATTGTAATTATTTTAACTATCATCATATAGATTTTGCTTTTTTTTATCGTTACACATTATGGATGCGATTCATCTATTGATCTGAAAACCCTATGAATACAAAGTTTCTATCGAATTTAATAAAAATTTATACGAATTTTTTATTTTGGATAATTTAGAATCTGAAACACAAAAAGATTTTTTCAATTTATTTTAGAAATACCATACCATAAAATTCGTCAAGCACTCTTCCAGTTTTAAGTTTGGAATAATTAATACAGTAGTAATTCTAAATTTATTCTAAGATTTTAAAACATTTTGTCGTATCACTTTCCTGACTTCTCATCCAATTTGATATCCAATTTAAAATATGCTTACAGCTGACATCGATCAGAAGGTAACTTCATTTGTAAATTATTCGTTGATCTATATTTAATTTGTTTCCTTATAGAAACAGTAATCGAATTATGATAAAATTTGCCATTAATTAATTGGAAATTATTGCAATACCGTTTGATGTAATATATTTCTCGGTATTATATTTGTATTGGATGTATTTATTTAAGTGATTGGATTTATCAAATATGTTCAATCTAAAATCAGTTTCTGAATTCAATTATAGAATCTATGATAAATAGTTGAATGTTTCTGCCAACGAAATGTTTACTTTTGCATATATTTCATAAGCAAGTTCTATTTTCAATAATTTATGAATTAATTCAATTTGAAGTATACGAGATAATTATTCTTTGTTTGTTTCAATTATTCTTACGCCTTTGTTATTTAATTAAGGAAATTACATGAATCTATCCAACATATTTTGATATAACTCTATATAGCCGTACTGACGAGAAGTATTCTGCTCACATGCAATTCTAATTCATACGAGAGGAATATTTTCGTGGAATACTCCTTTAATATTGAAAAATACCATCCGCTTAACTAAAAATACATTTTGAAATCATTATATCTGTCACTGGTAAGAAATATTATTTTTAATTATCTTTGTTATCAATGAATTATTAAATATTTTTTAAATAATGGGAAAAATCTTAGTAACGAAATTCTATGGAATATTAATCTATTATTAAGTTAAATTCGATCCAAAGCATCTGATAGTTGAAAAAGTAATCGATGAATACTATTAAATTGGAAGAAATTAGGGTATTTGTTAATTTCATATGGGGCTGTTTGGTAGAAGTCATTATTATTATTTCTTAAACCTTCATCGATGTGGCCGAATCTAAACTGTAACAAATAGGCCTACAATTTTTTTTTTCGATTCAGTAAAATATATTTTTATAAGAAAGATATATCCTACACGAAAAATTGTGATAATTGCATATTGCCATATCAAATAATAAAAACGTTATTTTTCAATTAATCGAAGCAAATCGATTTAATATAAAATTTATAGGAACACTGAATGACATCAGGAACATCAGCATCAATATATTAAATCAGGAACGAATAATGGGTTTACTGTTTCTTTCAAAAGAAAAATTTTGAACCAAAAAAACAGATAAATTTATATATTATCCTTATGAAATGTTTATAAATATAGACTGTTGATAAGTATAGTATATATAAATATATTTCATCCTTTTTTAATATAGTTTTCATTAGTATATTTCGTCAATCATTTGTTTAGTAGATTCACTACAATCTCTTTAAAGTGTGTCCTGCAACACTACCTTTCATATATTCTCACACTCGACTCAGCTTTTCGCTCAAGTTATTCTAATGTATCTCTCACAGATCCTTCATTTCCACTCGCATCCGTACTTCTTTCGTCTTCTTTACCTTTCTCGATGTTCTTCGTGCATTCATCTCAGTGACCAACCGATACTGATCTAAAGATATGTCAGCACCTCGGATCATTCTTGTGTCCATAATATTCCCTCTTTATCTTTCGACGCATACAATCATACTTCTCTGATCTCTGTCATGGCTTTCCCATGTGTAATGAGGACAGTTCCGCGTAAGGAAGGTGTTTGAGATTAATAACCGTCCTTCAGCCAAACTTTCAACAGTCGCATTTCATTGTCATTCATTCTATGATCAGGAGCCAATTCTTCCAGTCCATGTTTCTCCCCACCAAATCAGCTATTCAAATCTCTAGCAACAACCATTTGTCAGTGTCATGACAGTCATTTATCTCATCATTCAAGTCACCGCAGAATTTATCTTTTTCATTTCCATTGACATCATCCATAGTAATATACATCGCTATCAAATACACTATCAGATGTCCTAATTTCATCCTTACTCATATTATTCTCTCATTCATATTCTTGTATTTTAACATACACTTTTTGATTCCCTCATTCATCAAAACATCCGTATGATTTCTTGATCGCTGATTAACTTTTACCCCAATCCACAGACTGAAAATATAATTCGTTAAGTACTCAAATACACACATACCACTTTCAATATGTTTCACTCGCACAAAGCACATTCAGCACATTCATATACATATTCCGTTCACAGTCCACACATTCATTCATACTTTTGTATCTCTATTCATGCTTCCGTTTCCATTCTGGTTATCCTTTATCTAGTCCAGTTTATATCTGTTTGATGGTCTGGTTTTCTTTCCTCTGAGCTTTGGAAATCATAAGTAAAAATTTCACAATGTTGGTGATCAACATAACGATGGTAGAATATGGTTGAAGGACTGCCCTTGATGATCCCAGGACCACTTTGTCAAGCTCCTTAGTTCTAACTATATGGTAAATTTGAACTATCAAAAGCCCAGAAACAGTACTAAAGCACGCAATCCTCATTGCCATATAAAGGCATGGGCCGAAAAGAAGGATATTATAGTATACATATGTTACTTTTAATTGTATATACAATACATATTTTTCGAATTATTATTTAAATAAATACATAATTTTCGGAAAAAATTATCATCTTTAACAGAAACATGCACTATAAGAAAATTCCTAAAAATGTATTCCATTGCAAATATGCCAATGAAAATTGAAATTCAATCCGCATAGTTATTCCAAAATTATAACATATTCGATATTTTTAAAATCAAAATACGACAAAAATGTTAATCATATATCTAAATTAATAGGGTGAAATCGGGAGACATGGCGCGTCTCTTTTTGTTTATTGATAAAATTATTAATAATCATAATCAAAAGCTTTTATTATTCAAAATAACTTATATAGAGCCAGATGCAAAAAGTAATGTCAACAATTAGTTAAGCAAAATGAAAAACGTTGAAATAAATTCTTTTTATCTTATATTTTATGATTACTTAATATTGAAAAGCATCTTTTTTAAATTTAAAAAATGCAACAACAAATATTTATTAATAGATAAATTTTTTATTTTTACGGAACTGAAAACGGCTTTCATATTTCCACATTCGTCAGTTTTTTTCATATAATCTTTTCATGTTTAGGTTAGAAATTTAAAGAATAAGTTCCTATACATAAAATATTTAATCCATGCTTGTTTATAAGTTTTCTATCAGTAGTTTAATTATTAAGGTACCAGAAGTTCGTTGCAACTCGCATTCTTTTCTAATAGACTAAAATTCCAAGTTTTATATTAATATACGGTATTCGTATAAATTCCGAGCTTACTTAATTAAATGGAAATTAGTCAATTGATTGCAATTTCGTTAAAATTGTTTAAGCAGATCGAAACTTTGTGTTCAGTATAAATTCTTAGATCGAACATTTCTTCTGATACATTATATTTTTTAAAATAATATAATTCCTCTGAAGAGAAAATGGACTCATCGAAAGAAATTTGTCCTACACGTCTGATGAAACCCATTCTTTCTATTGCCAAGATATTTGGCATTAACACAATCAATGATTGCAGCTGTGAACCCGACATTCATACAAATTCAGGCAGTTTATACAAAAAATGTTTTCACTTATCTTAGAATCTTATTTGTGGTTTGTTTTTTTCTATTTAATTTCTTTCATATTTACTAGTACGAGTACTTGCAAAGCGTGGTTTCAAATATTTTCCGAAAGTTCTATATTCGCTATGATTATGTACACGATGGAAAGTTTAGCCGGATCTTTAATATACAGTACTTTTTTAAGAAGAAAGATTAGTTTGCCGTGTGATACTGGCTACTACAACCAGGAATTTGAACGGTTTAAACAGATAGAAATATTCTCATTTATAGCATTATTTTTGATATTTTGGTGTTTGCTAGTAACCAAAAATGTTTCGGAATTTATTGTTTATCCATTTTTAAAGAAACAATGCGGTTGTACTTTTAAAGCAATTTTATGCACCATATTACTCAGTGCAACAGTGACTTTTATTTTCATAGAAGTCACTCTCATTGTACTGCAATCATTCAGTGCATTTTGGATTTTCTATATGAGATTAGATCAACTGTCTAAAGATTTTAATGAAATCAAAAAATATAAGAGACATCTGAAATTTAGATTAAACGATTTGATCGAACAACATACAGAAATATTGTATCTCATTGAAGAGGTTAACGAACTTAGCGAATATATTTCAGCTATTGTATATGGTTTTTGTATATATGAGGCTTGTTTTTGCCTTTGTTCTGCGCTGTTTATGAAAATCAAGCACTCTTTGAAAATATTTCTTATTACAATAACTTTCTTGATTTTTTCTGCGTCTATTGTATTTTGTCATTCTTTATCTCGCTTCACTGCTAAGGTAAGCAATATTTTTTAATCTGAAATTTAAAAATGTAGAGAAAGATTAATTTTTGATATTTTTTACCGCAATTATATGGCGAATTTAAAGACATGCATGTATTTTCCAATTCCAATTTAACATTAAAAGATAAACTAAAAGTAAGTCTAATAATGTATAGTTGTCTTTGATTATATTCCGGATTTTTCTTTCTATCATCGAAAATAATTAGAATTCTAGAATATGTTTATATTACAGTCAATGAAATGCCATTGCTAATCATACAAAGTATATTCATTGATTTCTGCAAAATTTAAGAAACTAAAACTATATATTACTAAAATAAATGTAAGTAAAAATTATTTTTAGAAATATTGATATGAATTGTATATATGCAGTTGAAAAGATTCGAATACACTCAATAATATTGCTGTGTAAATGATGTTTAGAACATCATTTAGAAATTCTAACCAAATGTTGCAATTGGATAACTCTATACAAGTTAGATGATTGTCGATAAAACATGACATCGCTGGTCATCAATATCCGGTGTTTTCACAGATAATGTAAATAAGTAAAATATCTTTACTCAATTCAATAAGAAATGCCGAAAGAAATTTTTTGTAGATTAAACTGTAATCGATCAAATTGCGTTCACGAGTCTAACAAATATTAATATATAAACTACAGAATTCGATAACAACAAAATCTGGAAATATTACATAGAGGTTGAAAGAGATTATTTATGAAGGGAATGTAATCATAAATAAATAAAATATTAATTACTATTTACTATTTGATTACTATTATAAATAAATAGTAATCAAAGAGCACTCGACTTACGACGGCCTCGACAGAGACAGGTATTTAATTGAAAATTCTTTCATCGGATGATGCAATTGAATGGGTTTCAGTCTGGACCCAACGATCTAATATCTGCTTCTTGTAGTTTTCTGTTCTTTAAGTTTATTATGATAATTTATAATTTCTTAGTAAAATTTATTCATGAAATAAATGCATAACTTTTGTAACCGGGTTTTGAAAATTTTTCGAATTCCGATCAAATTTACCGAACTTCTATTATATATTAGCCATCAAGGAAAACTGATCTTTCTTCTTTCTGTTAGATACGTACTATGTATTAAGGTCGTGTCCAAAATTCCTACGATATATATAATTATATCGAATATAGAAGCTTCAGAAAAGATTTTAAACCACGCTTTGTACTTAAATAACTTTGTAAGTCGAGCACTCGCCTATTTCAGTTAGCTAACAATTGAAGATTGCTAACAATTTATAGCCTCTTAAAATATACTTTTATAAATTTACTTATCTTTTATAATTTGCAATCTATTAGATCGCTATTTGTTTCGTCTCAAGAGGAATGTCGGATGAACTTATATTTCTTGTACCTAGGCAGAAAACAGCTCGAAGGATCACAAATACAATGTATTATTGCATAAGTTTGACGATCAGCGACCGAATGAGTGGCACTTTTATTTATTTAAATATTTATAGACTGAGAGATATTGCGTAACTAATTCCGCAAGTTAATGCTGAAGTTTGGATTAAATATGCAAATGTTTATAGGAAACATGGTTCCTGTAAATATAAACAATTTTGTGAAAAAGCTTAACTAATTGTAAAATGGAATCATCCAGAGAAAATATCACGCGAAACTGGATATAGAGAAGTGAAGATCATTTAGTGCAATAGAATTCTTCAAATTAAATAGTAAAATGTTAAGAGAGTGTACAAGATTTTTTCTCAAACCAGTTCTCCTGAATTGAGAAGATTTGATGTGGCTCAAAACGCCTTTAAAATAATGATCAACCGAGCAAGATGAAATCTTGGGAAAATATTGGATATAGTCTAATTATAATATTAACCATGGAAAAGATTGTACAAGATACATTGAAATAAGAATAGAATAACAGATGCTGATACAGTCACAAGATTGCTGACTTCTTTTACGTCAACAATAGCTGAAACCGAAGTATATAATTGGTCCGCTGTTTCCAGTAGACATATTTAAAGAATATAAAGAAGTACATATGGTGACACGAATAAATGATAAACGTTTTATTTTCAGAAGTTGATTAAGCTAATGAATCTCTAATAATCGATACCTCGGCAGATTTTGACATCATCTCCGGGAGTATGTTGCGAAATACTATCCATCTTGTTTTTATTGTTCTCTTAAATCATTGTTTAAACGAAAGATAGTTCTCAAAAGAGTAGAAAAAAGGCTAATATAACTTAATTAAGAAAAACAATAGACCACAGATCATAGACCAAAAACCTATAGGCTTATCACACTTATTTCAAACTTGAGTAAATGCTACACTGTTTAGTGATGGATAGTATCAACTGCTTTGTAAAAGAAAATCTATCACTGAATAAAAATCAGTTAGCTTAACAACCCGGAAAGAGTGCAATTGACGCTTCAATAAAGGTTCAATGCTATGTTAAGAAGACTAGGTTGACTTTTGTTGCCTTTGATATGCATAAAATTCCAGCCATTATCAAAGCTCTTTATTAAAGAAATGTCTTAGAAACCTTTTCCTTTATTGTATAGTTACTTGAATAATCGTAGAATTGACGTTACTACTTCTAGCGTTAATATCACTAAAACTTATCAACAGAGGTTGCATATGTTTCCAATCGGAACCGGGCTCTGGTGATTATTAAGTGATGATTTAATAAGTACTGCTTTTACACATAACTTCGAAATTATTATCAATCTTTCGGAAGATACTCTCATTCTTATTGCACAGCAAGATAAAGATCATCTGAAAGATAAAGTAGTGAAGAAAATTTACGATTGAGTTTAAAATGTTAAACAGGAGATTAAGTTCAGTAGCGTTAGGTTATTATTTTAAATAAAAGTCCATAAAAATTAGCATTGGATTGAAGAACATGAAAATTAAGAATGTTAGCAATATTAAACATCTTGCTATAACTATTGAGAGAACTTTAATTGTATAATCATATAGATAAAATTGTGGAAAAAAAAACTGCTAAATAAACTTTCACATTATCCTCTGTAGCAGCCAAGAAATGTATAATCAGTTCCAATATATTTATAAAGTTGCAATTGTGTTTGTGCTTGCACTGATCTCCTATATAGTATGATGCAACTAACAAGTAAGAGAGTAATAATCAGGTGAAAGCTACTAAATAGCTTTCGAATATTTAAAGCTTAGCGTATGGTTTCAAATGCATCTATATTAATCTTGGCCGGTCTTATTCCAATTGATACCCCTTGAGTAAAAATAGTCTTCTCTGATAAATTAATCACAAACAAGAAATGAGTACGACGTTCCATTGAATTTGCGACATAACGACATATGAATGGATTTACACACAATATAGTATATTGTAATATTTACCGGTCTTCGAACTTTAACAATAACACATGTACAATTACAATCTCGTTTTCGTTTATATTAACATATTCTTTTATATTTCGAATGGCCGCCATCTCTAACAGAAATATATGATACAACAAATCAATATACAATACATATGCAATATCTATAATAAAAACAAATTGTCATCAAATTGTAATATAGGATTTTTAAATGTCTTACAAGTGTTTCATTTTGAAATATTTTGCGAATTCTTTTTATAACTTATAATATTTCAGCATTATTACTTAAGTATGTCTTTTTATACATTTTATGTTTAAGCTACATAAAATTTAAAAAAATATTTATTGCTGACTCTA
>WUQG02038228.1:0-10762 GCA_011317285.2 Androctonus mauritanicus | reverse complement strand
CTCGACTTACGACCAATTCGTGTTACGACCGGTCTTTCGGAACCGATCGTGGTCGTAAGTCGAGAACTAGCTGTACAATATATTTAAATAAGTTAATGAAATAAATTACAGAATCATATTCCCATAAAGAAAAATATTTTGATTAGTTACATAATTTATTTTTTATAGATAATTATTAAATATATTAATTTATCTAATTCATTAATACATCTTCAAAGTTTATACAGATTAGTTAAGATGATGGTGTTCATTTTTGAATTCTGCAGTTGTAAGTTGAAAATGTCCAAAATTTATAGATTTCTCATTTTTAATGTTTACTAGGACACTATGCATTATCTTCAGAAACATAAAGAACACAAAACTATAAGAATCGGACACAAAAAAGATGCTTTCCATATATCCCATCATTGGATTTGGGACTCAAACTGATTCAATAACATTGACCAATCATAGAATTAACAGATTTTATTGCTGTCATAAGTACAAGTGGTTGTAAGTTGAAGTCATAAGTCAAGAACTACCTGTATTCAAAAACTGGTAGAAAACAATAATTTAAGAACAGAAAGATTTAATTTTAAGTAAAATATTTATATTAATGATTACATTATGCTATCTTATTAACTGTATGGCTGAAGATGATTCTGTGAGAGCTGGAAATATTTTCAATGAATAAATATTCTATTGTCAATTGATATATTTAATTCAGAGTTTTTCAAACTGTGAGACATGCCTCATTAGGGAGACACTAGTCTATTGCAAGGAAGTATGCAAGAATTAATAAAAACATCATTTTTGAAACAAACTGAAAAAATAAATAAATAAATTCAAATTGGTGTTGAAAAAAAAATGAATCAGCAAAAAGATTATAAATGCAATACATTTATCTATGTACTCAGAAACTTTCTGCTGTACTTGTTTTAAAGACAAAATATCAATCTCATATAGTGATTGAAAAAGAATTGTGAGTAGACCCCAATGTGGAGGAATTTGTATGGAAAACAGGCCCACCCATTGCATTAAATATTGTGTTGTATTAAACATGTATTCTATTTTTCTTTTATTTGTAAAATTTGTTTAATTGTATCAAAAATTATTACACTATAATAACTATATTTTTTTTATGTATAAGAACTTTATTTATGCAAAATATGGTATTAAACATGTATTCTATGTTTCGTTTTTTTGTAAGATTTGTTTAATTGTATCAAAAATTATTATATCATAATAAATATATAATTTTTATGTATAAGAACTTTATTTATACAAAATATGGTATATTGTTTTGTAGTATTAAAATGTAAGTAAAAAAGTATTTATAAAATTAGATTTTTATGAAAAGGAGAGGCATACCAATTTTTTTATGAAAAAAAGAGGGACAAACACAAAAAGTTTGAAAACCACTGATTTAATTTGTTAAACTTTCAAAATTGTTTTTTCCACATAGATATTGAATACCACCATTAGAGAATTATATTTTAAATAAATTGATATTTCCTTTAGAGCTGATTAGAAATACTTCAATAATAAATTTTTGCTATGTTAAACTAAAATAATAATAATGAATAATTTATCCTTAACAAAAATATTGTATGTTAAGAATTTGTCAAATTCTATATACTCATATCTAGAATTTGACAACTTTTTTAATATTTTAGTCAAGATATTCATAAAAGATTTTTTTGATATTAATTTTGTTGCTTAAATAATAATAAAGATGCTTGTTGCAACAAATTTATTTTTCGTCATAACATTTTTAGTACAAGTAGTTATCTATTTGTGATTGGTAGTGATTTAGAATCAACATGTAATCAGTAACTTCTGTGATTGGTCAATGCTATTTGTATGTGTATTTTTCCATGGGGTAATGATGTAGCAGCCTCCATTTTGTGCCCATTTCCTTTAGCTTTGTGTTCCTTAAGTTTATTATAATACTATATTGTGCATAATAAATATATAGAGTATTTTTGACTTATGACTAAAATAAGTTAAGATTTTAGGATTTGAACCAAACTCCATCAGAAATTAAAGACTTCTTGCATTAAGATAATTATAAATATACTATACCAAGTATTGACATTTGTATAACTAGCTATAGTCTTCATTATTCTTGCATCTTTAATCTTAAGAGTTATTATAATTGAATATGGAAAGATATGAAATTATTTGTCTTTGTTTTTATAAAGTATTACAATTTTGCAATACAGTAGATCTTCTATAATATGATACTTACATAACTTGGATTTATATAACAGGAACAAAATTTTATCTACCATGTTCTTATAACATGGTAGATAAATTTGAAATTTTCACACAGTAATTGGAACTATTATATGAAATATTTTTCTGAATTTATTTGTAAATTAAATATTTTAATTAAAAAAGTAAACTTAATATAAAAAAAATATAATATAAATAGCAAATATTAAAAAATAATAATAAAACTTATTTATATAATTATCTAATGAAACCATTTTGACCAGAGAGCATGGTTATTCTGCTTTCTGCTATTTCTGCTTTATGATCTGTCATTTTAATTTTTCCTGTTAATAGCAGATGATGAAATGTCTGTTACTAACCCAGTGGTACTTATATAGCTAATTATGTGCTCAAAATGCCATATTTATGAATGTTTAGCATTTATTTATTGCAATTAATGTTCATATTTTTCAATTTTTTGATACTTGTTCATGTATAATCTAATCATTATATAACAACAACTCGGGATTAATCACGTAATCCAAACATAAATCCAAAGAGCACTAACTCCCCTGGTGATTAACTGTTGAAATAAACTGTTAATTAATAATTAATATTTAATTAACAGTTTATTTCAAGATTTAATCACCAAGGGATTAGTGCTCTTTGGATTTATGCATGTATAATCTATTGGCACCTATATATAATATATATATGCATTCCCACATTATATAGAGGTCAATTATAATTGCTACTAAAAATAATAGTAACTTAATTGATTTTCACTCAATTCAAAAAATTTAATTTTATTTCGAATAACAATTATTATAGGACTATGCTACTACATAAAATAACAGACATAAATAATTTTCACTGTATATATTTAATTGATGTAAATATGCTAAGAATGAATGATTTAAAAAAAAAAATACTAAATTATTATATTATTTATGAACAGTTTGATGTCCAAATACAATATCCAAGAATATGGAATGAATATCAAGATTGGACTTGCAATTTAACTGGATGTAAAGCTACTGTTCAATTGATATATGCCCATAAATCTTTTTTTCAAGGTAATTAATCTTAAATTTTAAGAATACATTAATCCTATTGATAATGATTATTATAAAAGTCATAATTCACAAATTCATGATTAACAGTGTTTAAATTTTGAAAAATAAATTTTGGAGAATTGAATTAAAATCAATGATATAGCTAACTTGTATAGCTGAAGCTATTCTGCATTCTTCCATAAATCGAGTACAATATTTGCTTTTATAAATATCAATTCTCTCTATTAAATATTGAACATTTAAAAATAGATAAAAATATAAATTTTACAGGTGATATTATTTAACAATTAAAAGAAATTAAATATTCAAATGTAATGTATCTGAATTATCATATGCATTACATTTCAATACTTTCTAATGGATGACACTGCAATTTTTAGAATCTGATTGACCAGGTCTTTTGACATTTAGAAACAGTTAATAAATAAGTTCATAGGTAGAAACATATTTTATTAGTTGAATGAAATGTTTTTGTTTTCAGCCAACCAAAAACATTTCAGCCAACCATTTTTAAATGTGACAAAGAAATGATGGAAAAAGAAGAAAGATAGCTGTAGTGATAGGACACAATACAATTGTAAGATAATCTTAAATCTTAACAAAAGTTTTCATGTTTTCATTGACTCATTTATTTTTAATGAAGGCTATTTGCTTTTCAAAATTTTTCAACGTTTGCACAAATATATATGATATTTAATAAAATTAACATATATTAATTCAAATACTATATATTAAAATTAATATATTTTAAATTAAATTATGTATAATTTATTTATATTAAATATTATTATTATACTAAAATGTTAAATGTTGTTCTAATTTATTTATATCATTATTATATTTAATTTATAAAATATTCTTTCCATATTTTCTTGTAATGTTTGAATTTTTTACTCATAATTATTAATTTTAATATTTCTAAATTTATTTAATTATTCAATCTTTTATAGCATTAATAGAAGATTGGTCTAGTAAATCCAGGCCAGATCTATTAAAATTTGTTCCCTATACTTGGCATTTTAATATAACCTTAAAAGAATTTGAATTAGTATTAGTTGCCAATGAACATAATTGGATAGATTGCTCATCACAGCATCAAGAAAATTGTAAGTTTAGAATTTTAGCTGTTTATTCTTTAAATCTGAATTTACACTTGACACTTTAATCAAATATTTTTAAGTAATAAATGTGTGAATGTGTGTGTAGTTGTAATGCATGCACGTCTGTGTGTGATATATCGTTCTGTATATATAATTATAATTTATATAATGCAACCTGGATGACATATTTCTTACCTTATCATGACACACATATGCTAGGAATTTGAAATTTCCTTCTCCAATTCTTCCTCTTCTACATATCCATCTCCTAAAACCACACACTTCTCATGCTGTTGTTTAATCTCAATCTAGTAGAAATCAGCAGATTTAGAGGCAAACCAGCTCTTCATAGCAGTAATGATCTCTTCATCATCAAAGAAACTTCTTCCTTGTAAATGTTTTTTCATATTTCAAAATAGTAAGAAATCTGAAGGTGTCAGGTCATGAGAGTATTGGGGAATGGGAATAAGGTTTCATAACCATATTTATGCAGAAAAGTAACTGTTTCTGCAGCTTGATGTGCAAGTGTATATAATAAATATATGCAAACTTTGATTAATGAATATTAATTAAAATATGTTTTTGGAATTATTTCAAAATTTACATAAATTTATTAAGATGTTATTATTATTAATATATATTTATTGATCTTGTTTTTCCTTAATTTAAAAATTTTTAATTTAATATTTTATGACTTAATATTTAAATTTATATCAAAAATCCTAACGTAGAATAAATCAAAAATAAAAATTGTCTCCTCTCATATGTAAACAACTGAAATATTATTTAATTTGCCTTTATTAGATTCCTCAAACTTACATCATTCATAATAACACACTTTCAAGAAAGTAATAGGCTTCATAGGAAAAATGCTGGAAAGGATTGGTAACAGTAAAAGTGCAATGCTCCTTTTAATTGTGAATCTTTTTTATATTAGTATTTTCTCATCTTTTGACAAAAATACAATGAAAACTGAAGTAAAGAATCAACAATTAATAAAAAATATTGCCTTATATGACATTTTGCTTAATTTTGTTGAATATTTTAATAAAATTAAGCAAAATTTTGGTATTATTTGTAATATTTTTTTAAATTTTGAGATTTTATAGTTCATGTTATAAAAAATTTAGGTAATTAATTTTATTTCAACATATAATTGGTACAATATAAATACAATAATGTAGAATCTAGAGAAAAAAATGAATTTTTAGAAAAATAAATTCAATAAATTTTTGTAAATACCATTTAATATAAGAAATTTTGGTCAGAAAACATTTAGAAATCATCATCAGAAACTCTTTATGATTCTTTTTTTGAAAACCTTAAACACAACTGCATTAAATTGATTAAGACCATGAAATTGCAGTAGTAAAATTCTATTGTTTGTTCCTGCCATTTGTGGTAATCATCATCAATAGCATGCATGAAGTTAAATTAATTAATAATTTAAAAGAAATACAGATATTACAATCATATTTAGTATTTATAAAATGCTGTTATCTAAATAACCATGCACAAATTTCTAATTCATTCTGATCTGTTAATCCTAACCTCAATAAGATAACATTGATATTCCTTCTACAAAAATACATTTCATATAACACTGTTATTGTCTATTGTTTTCAGTGGAAATTTCAAATTTCTATTGAAAACTAAATAAAAATTTAATTCAAATATTTGATACATTAAATCCAAAATCTTTTAAAGCAGGATCTATTTAAATTGAAATTCTACCAATATTATAATAATATAGGCCAGCATAAAACAAAATCTTTTAATATTATAACTACAAAATTTTTCTTTAATATTTTCATTTTAAAAATTTGATTTAAAATGACTTCAATCTGAGTGAATGAACATTGAAAAAATTGTCCTCATATTGATAGATAGGGATTTTTAAAACTACTGGTTATTATTCTGTAGTGGGTCCTGAAATAAATAAAATGGGTTGCAATGTACAGAAAAAATGCTCAAAAATATTTGGAATACAGCTTATGGAATAACACTTTTCTGAAAACAGTTCAATTTTCTTTTACATTTTTTATATTATTTTGAGACCAGATTTTCAATTTCGAATTACTTTAGAAAATTTAATATATTTGTAATGATATGAATTTTTTGTAAAGAAAATCATATGTTTTTGCATTAAGAGAGAAATTCTAAATTATAAAAGGAATTGCATTGTACTGATATAAATGTTTTTTATATTATATCTAAATTTTAATGCTAGATTGCTGAAGTAATGTTTATTTTCAATGACTTTCTTTTAACTGACTGTTGCATGCTTTATATAGATTATGCAAAATGTTTGGAGAGCCATTTCTTTTTTGAATTCAGACTGATAAGTCCCATATATACTGGGTTACAATACAAAATGCAGTTCCTGAAGTGAATTGCAATCAAAAATATTTGAAAAATGCTGATGATAGTCATAGATGTGTTTGTGCACATATGCAGTCAAACTATAATAAAACATGATTATAATGAATGTAATATTTTAGACATTATTTGTTATGCACAATAATGTAATAAATACACATATGATTATGTATAATTTTTTGTATGTATTTTACATGTTAATTTATTTTGCTTAATTTCCACCATTACTCTATTACTCTAGTACTTTAGTACTAGAGTAATAGAATAATGGTGGAAATTAATGAAAAAAATATGAGTAATGGTGGAAATTAATGAAAAAAAATATTACCTCAATAAAATTTTGCTTAATTATAAGCATCTTTTTAACTTCAATATAGGAAAAATTAAACAATAAATAGATTTTTCTATATATTATATCTAAACTCTAAGATAAAATTACAATAATTTACACAATGATGATCTTTACTGGAAATGGCTCATTTTGATTTCAAATAGATTAACTGCTATCTAATTTACTATTAATTTTCTGCTAAATCTTTATTTTTTTTACATCTGGTATTTATTACAAAAGATAATTTCAAATTGTGATTATATTTATGAAAATGATGTTATTTTGAACAGATTTTCTTGAACTAATAACATCAGTTTATATGCAATCTAAAATTTCTATCATTTATATAAAACATCGTGCTATTGTTTATTGACTTAATAGAGATATTGGAATTACAAAAAAATGACTCAGTGGCAAATAATAGGATTAAGACATTGCTTTGCAATTCCAGTGGCTAGTGCTGATTGTCTGCATTTTTGATCTATCTTTGTGGCAAAACTTTCTTTTCATGTTTTGGCATTTTCATTTTAATTTCTATCTCTTAACTTGCTATTTTAATAATACTTCTGTACAAACTTAAAATAATAGAAAATTTCTCTCATATTTACTAGTGGATATATACTTTAATAAAAATAAATACTGAAAAGTTGCATGAATTTTTTTTTTAAGTTTCTTTTTTAAATATTGAGGAAAATTATAATAGAAAATTTCACAAGTGAATACACTAATTATGCCAATAATTTTTAAAATTTTTATATTTTATATAATTTATATTTTAATAGGAATATAATAAAGATTGTGTAATATAATTTAATGTCAAATATGCAATTATTTTTGTCTCAAAATCATTTTTTATTAATTATTTTAGGATTTTTTGAATTACAGAAACAACAGGGATATAAATTATTCTAAGAAAAATGCAAGAATTATGCATGAATTTTTTAATCACTTGATCACTGATCACTCTGTTATATTATTTATTATAAAATTACTTAATTTTCATATATAGTTATTATACTGAGTTAAATAAAGATATTTTATTGGGTTTTTTTGAATATTTTAAATAAAAATAGATAAAAAATTCTATTTTTTATCATATATTCAAAATTTTTTTGTTTAGCTCATGTTGCAATTTGTGGTGAATTATTTGACATGTCATTTCATCTACCATTTATTGATTTTGTACCTCCAACTGTTTCTTTGGAATTTTGGATTCAGGTAAATTATAAAAATTTTAAATTATTTTTAATTATAATTAGTTTTATTAATAGTAAAATCTCAATTTAATAAACTTTGAATTTAACATTTTCTAATATTTTAAAGTATTATGTAAATCAAAAAAATACAAACATTCGTTAAATTGACAAACAGTTTCTGTTAAATCTAAATATTGTATTAATTATAAATTTAGTTATCAGAAAATTTGATTGTAATTCTATGCCAAATTATTATAGTTATTTTTTATCTTTTATAAAGAAAAATATGCCTGAAATTTAATTTATTGCAACTTTCATTCTAGATTAAATATTATAAGTTTAATCCATCATAACACTATTTTTTATTTATATAATGAATATTGAACAGAACAGGAAAATATTGTTTAATACAGAAATGTTTAAATCAGTCATCATTCATCATTAATTATTCTTTAAATCAAATTCAAATAGAATTATAGAACAGAATAATGCCTAATAACAATGATTTAATTGTAATTTGATGTATATATATATATATTCAAGAAAAATATTCAATTGTTTTATACAATGCCAAATTTAAAATTTCAAATATAATTAAGTATTTTATAATCATTATAATCAAGGGAATAGGAATTTTTGATAATTCATTGAGATTTATTTGGAATTAGAGCTGATCAATGCTAATCAAGAGGAATCAACAGTGGTCTAGACTGAGTTAAGGATAATTATAATTAAGATTATAATGGAGAATATTTCTAAAACTGTGTTTCATATTAAATTGACAGAAAACTCAATAAAATAAATGAAATGGAAAATAAAAAGATATTTCAATCAAAATATGTTTTCCCTTGGTTTATTAAATAAAAATTGATATTTATCTTATTCCTTATTTAGTTTTAAATAAGTACCTATTTATAGTCTTTTACAAATTAAACTATAGTATAGATAATCCTCAACTTATAACTACCTCAATTTACTACCAACTTGTACTTACAACAGTAATGTCATCAATAAATTCTGCTATTGGTCAATGCACTTGATCTGGGCATTGACCAATAGCAGAATGCTTTGATCAATACTCCAAATAAAAAAAAAAAAAAGCTTTCTATATATTCACTGAATTAAATTCCCTGAACCAATAGAATATATAGAAAGCATTTTTTTTTTTTTTTTTGTGTCTGATTCTTATAGTTTTGTGTTTTTTATGTTTATAAAGATAATATAGCAATCTAGTAACCATTAGTAGTGAGAAATCCTTAAATTTTGAGCATTTCTGACTTACAATAGCAAAGTTCACAATTTTTGAAACAAAACTCTGTTATAAGTCGGAAACTAATTGTATTTGATTATATAAAAAGATATTAATAGAAGAAATAGGATGATCTATACACACTGATTTCCATAAATTAAGGAACAAATAGAAAAATCATAATATCTTAATAAATATATTATTATTTTTTCTAAAATTTAGGAAAAATATTTGTTTTTTACAAAAATTAGAATATGCAAAACAATTAAAAAGAGTGCACGAAAATGAAATATGGCCATGAGACATTTTGGATATGATCATCTCTCTCAGCAATGCAGGAGCTTTAGCAATATTTCATGCTGTTTATGATATTGCATATCAATTCACATTGCTCTTAAAAAACACTTTTGAACTCTCCAAGATCTTGGGGTGAGAAGTTGAGAGCTATTGTACTTCTCTCTACAGCATCCCAGATGTGCTCAATAGAGTTAAGATCAGGAGACTTGACTGGCCAATCCATATGAATGATAGTTTGATCTTGAAGGTATTGCTGTATCAGTCTGGCTTAGTGTGGTTGAGAATTATCGTTCTATAAATAAAAAAATCTCTAAATAATAGTATAAAACAGCAGTTGATAAATAAAAACTAAAATTTATCAACTGCTGTTTGAGCTGTTATTTCCAGATATTAATATCAGCAGTTAATTAAAATAGTAGTTTTAAAAAAATTTCTATATGTGCTTGAATACAGGTGAACACTGGATCTAAAACTTCATCCCTCTATCTTCTGGCATTCATGTTTCTGTGTGCCCACTTAACAAAATGCTACCCCAAACCATCAGGTTATCTCCACTGTAAATGTATCTAATTAAAATTATTAAAATATTAGAGGCACATGCTATTTTCCCTCAAATATTTGAGAAACTATCTTTATCAAATATTAGAAAAGTAGCATGTCCCTGATTCTCACCAGATTAGATTTAGCCAGGAATCATATTGCTGAGTAAATCTTTACTCATCTGTAAAGAGTATATAGATTTACTCATTGAGTTTCAGCCCAATTGACATAATGTTTTACTTATTTTAAATGTTGTTTCCTATGATAAGGATTAAGAGGTATGCAGACTGCTGGTTGCCTAACATACAAATCTCCGAACTATACAGCCATCCTGTTACACTCACAAAATGCACACAAAAACAAAGCTCCAAACAGATAAAACTTTATTAAAAGAAACA
>WUQG02038217.1:0-10762 GCA_011317285.2 Androctonus mauritanicus | reverse complement strand
CCGAGGCCGGTTAAGAAGGCGTCTTCTGTACTTTCAGTAATCTGATTGATTTATTAGAAATTTTACTTTTCTTATGATAGCAATGTATTTCCTTACGGATATTTTTTTGTGTACAGGTATTCCTCTGGTTATAAATAGGAATATTTATAAACATGAAATTTCATTTTTAAATTTTAGAAAATTTCAAAAAAAAAAAAAACTAAGAATTTTAAACATAGAGCATTCTGCTAATATAAGCAATTGATATAATGCAAAATTACTCAGTTAGCAACATATTATATACATATTATACAATATTTATAATATATTATAAATATTGTATAATATTATAACATATTACATATTATAGCAATATTTCAAGATAAAGATTAATCAAAAAATTCTAGCTTTATAATCAAACCCTTTTATTTAAATTTGTGAAATTTAAATAAAAGGGAATAATTATTATAAATTCAAATTCAATTATTCCCTTTTATTTAAATTTCACAAATTTAAATATAAGGGAATAATTGAATTTGAATTTATAATATAAAATATTAAATTTGTAAAAATTTGTAAAAACTTCTAATTGACTCAAATATTACAAATTTGTATTTTGTAACAACAATTATTTCAATACTTTTGGGGGCAAAATAACAATAGTATGAATTAAGTTCATAACTTGAGTGCCTGTATAAGAATGCGGATTAAAAAGGTGAGACCTCTTTATATTTAAAAGAGTACTAAGAGATCATGCTTCATGCAGTTGTGATGTGAGATGCATCATCTTTCTAGTGATAAACCTGATAATAGCAGTGTGTAATATAGCAAGTACGTATTTGCTCAAATATCAGAGTGAAGATTGAATGATCAAAGTTTCATTATATTAACATTTTCATAATGAAATCTCCTAGTGACAAACTTTGCAAAGTACAAAATTTTTCTATGAATATCGCATTAGTTCTGATTATTTTTTAAAAACTATAAAAAAATATTTTAGAAAGTTTTTAATATTTTTAACTTTTATAATTACAGATGTTATAAGAATTTTTTTATATAAAATAAATAAAAAACAAATAAAAATATTATAACCATTATTATTATTTCCTATTGGAATATAATGTAATTTATAGTATCTTTGCAAATTTAAATGCCATATTTTTATAATAGATTTTGATTTTTTTTTATCTCATAAAATTTTATTTTTGTAATTAATAATAAACAAACAAACCCAAAAATATATAATATAGAATATGCTTAAACTTTGAATAATTTGAGAGCTCATCTCAGTTAGATAAATTAAACTAAATTATAATTAATCTAGCCAATTACAAGAACAAAATTTGCAAAGTGTAACCAAGCTACTATTTGAATGTCAGGATTTTATGTCATTGTATTTTATATTTTCCCACAATATATATTTAAAATATTTGGGCCCAATTTGTTTTCATATAATTAATGAAAAAATTTTCCTAAAATTTACAATGCAAGTAGTTCTCGGTTTATGAGTTTTTTCAGATATGAAGTATCAAAAAAAATCAAAAATGTGGATATTAATTGCAGCAAATAAATTCTAAACATTCATAAAAAGGTATTTAAATCTACATAATAGTTATATTGTACAGCTATTGACAGCTCAATCTTTCATATAAAGTTTGTAGTATACTGATAAGGGACTCTTATGATAGTCTGAGAATGTTTTATAATAATAAATGTTGTGGAAAACTTGCTAGTAATGCTGTTATTGAATCTAGATATTGACTTAGAAGCAAGTCGTTTATAGAAGCTATTGACTTTATAGCAGAAATTCTGTCATCTTCAAAATCAAAAGATTCAAAATGATGGCAGAGAAGCAGAATAACATATCCTCTGGTTTTATCAGCATGTTATGTAAATGATTTCTATTCCCAGAACAAGCCTAAGATAATAGTTTATCTGCTCATCTATGTATCTGTCAAAAATAATGATAAATTCTTTAACATTAATGATATAAATAATTTGCTTCAAAGGTTGATTTCAAAGGTTATATTTTCATTTATTTAGATATATGATTAAGCAATGATTTATTCAATACTGATTTTGTTGACTTTTATTTAATTTTACTGTGATCAAATTGCATTGCTGGGAACAAATTCCTGATTTTAATATTATATCTATTGGGAAATTGATTCTTGATTTGAGTTCTTACTGAACAAGTTAGCTCATAAAAGATGGGAATCACTTGTATTTTAAAATTGAAAAATTCTCACATTTTATGATATCTTGGCAACTTATCATAAAATATTTACTTTATTTTGTACAATGTGTGCATGAATTTGATTGTGTAAAAAATGAATTTGACAATGCTATACCTTGGTAACAAATCACTTCCATTATTACTGTTACATTTTTTTTCCCCTTGGTCTCTGTATTTACATTTGCTTTTATCCTCATCTAACAAACAGATTAACTGCTTCGTTGTATTTTCAAATTTTTTTGGAGTAAATTGTTATTACAAACTTTTAATATTCAATTTTTGATTACATGTTTTGTTGACTAATCTTGTTATTAAATTAACATTTTTAAAATTGTTTAAACAACATATTTTCAATTTAAAAATGGAAAAAAAGAAAGAAAAAAAAATAACTTTGCCATTTGAAATAAAAGTGAATTTGTATACAGGAACAAGAATGTATCCTGCTAAAGAATTTAAACTATCTGTTTTAACTTTAAGCATTATTATTAAAAATCAGGGTAACACCATATCTTATAAAAATTGCTTTTCCCTTAATTTATGTTTTCCTTCATTTTATACTATTTTCATTTATTCCCTGGAAAACATAAAATCCAAATAATGCTGTAATAATAAAAAGATATTTGTATAGCTTTTAACTGAAATAACTATTGTAGTTAAGAATTAAGTGATTTTTTTATAGAGCTTTGATATATTTTATCATTTTAATCAGTTTATGATTAACCAATCAAAATAATAATCTAATAAGCCTAATGAATAGTTAAATAATAATTGAAATAAATTGAAATTATGATTAACTTAAGATGGTTCCAGCTATTAAATAATAATCATAGCTTTTATTTTCAAATAAAATAATAATTACTACTATTGGGGTTATTGAGATTAGTACTTTAATTAGTTATATTTCAACAAAACATCGTTAAAAAAATATCTTTAAAATTTTTATAAATTTTCATTAATCTTAAGAAATATATTAATTTCAGTGAATTATTCTTTGTGTATTTGTTGTACATCATTTTTTTACAAATATTATTTTAATCATACATATAAGGATATTCTTGGATTGAATTGTTTTCAAAATCATAAAAAAAATATATTAAATGAGTTGTCTGTTCAAATATAATTGTAATTTTTCATTATTAATTTTTCAGCTATTGTGATTTTTTCTCCTTTTTCTGTTATGGTAATAATCACTATTGATTCAATCACTGTTATGCTTTTTTAAATCAATGTTTTATTTTTTGCTTATTATTAGTTGAACTAAATAATTAATAATAGTGTAAAAAGTCAACAATTTGTTATATGAAAGATTTATATTGCTGAATCTGCATTAAGAATGTGATGATCTGTGAATGTGTATGTAGCTATCATAACTGGACAGATCTGCAATGAGCCAGCTATGATAAAAAGGATGAGAATTAATAGATTAGTTCATATCTCTTACATCATGTATTTATGATGATAAAAGATATTGAATCCTAAATCACCATAAATGAGTGATGATATTGGATCTAAATCAATATTAGATTTTCCAGGTGAGAAAACCGAAGAGACTGCCAGATATTAGTGATTGACATATAAAAGTTGCCCATCTTCATATTCCGGACACTTTCTGCACTGCCTATACGGAAATTTTTAAAATTTTCCGTTTCCGTATTACTTTTACGTAGTACTTTTCCGTAAGTGGGAATGGGGCCATATTATTGTTTTATCCTCTTTTCGTTATCTATTGAGAATGACAGATGATAAAAATATTGTATTTGTAATGAATTTAAAATTCCTATTGAAATTTATTTATAATTTTAGGTTTTCCAAAAAAATATAAATTGATTTAAAAATATTGTATACCATTGCATATGTCAAAAGTTTCTAATTTTCATTTGAAATATATTGTAATTTCTTCAATCATAATAGTAATAATTTAGAACTGTTCTAAATTATATTTAAACATTCATTTGTAAGAGTGATATAATCTCTTCAAGCTTGTCTCTATTAAAGATTATAAGCTTGAAGAGATTCTTTTATTGTTAAGGACCAACATGTTTATTTTTAAGAATGAATTAGATAAAATACAAGAACTATTTTTAGCATTTAATTTAAAATAATAATAAATTTCTTAATTATATGATATTTCTCATATAAAATTTAAATTTTATAATTTAAAAATTATAATAAATTTTTTTTTTGAATTTGTAATTTTTATTAAATCTATATATCCTTTTTTCTAGGGCATAAATTTATTTTTGTAAATAAAAAGGATTCAAATAATGAAGTTTTGTTAAATACACTACTATCCAACTGTCATTCACAAGTATCATACAGATTAAATGGTTTAGAATTGGATACAACCACACTAAGCACACAATATTCCAATTCAACAACATTATGATTAATGTGAAACTTAGTATTTCATTTTATTTTAATCAAAACAAGTTTTTCATCAAAAATTAAATTATATTTACCAATAAAATGTTTTTGATTTTTGTTTAGTTGTTTTAATAGAAGATAAGTTTCTACATATCTAAGAAACAACTTTTTTCTTGTATTGTAAATATAATTTGAATACTATTATAGCATTCTTGAAGAGAAATTTCTTTGAATGACTTTTACTGTTTTAAATGCAGATTTGCAAATATAGGCATATCTCATTATTGCAAGCAATTACATTTCAGACCACTATTGTAAAGAGAATCAATCTTTTTTTCATTTGCAAATGCACATAAACATATTTCCACTATCATTTATTAAATGTACAATAGTGCTAGGCCTAAAAAAACTGCCAGATAACATGATTTTAAAGCATTTGAATATCATCTTGGAGAATCCAGGTTTGATTCTAGGTCTCGTTATTTCAATTTTTCAAGATGATTTTGAACTCAGCCTGTCCGTGTGTTAATTTATGCTTAGATATCTATTCTAAGGATTATTTTGCAGATCATTTTCATTTTGATATATAAAATAAAAACATGGAAAGTAATCGAGACGGGAATATATAAGCAAAGCACTGTAAAATGAGGTATGCCTGTACTTTTTAACAATAAAAAATTATATAAAATATTAATAATTGATATTTTTGAAGGAATGTAAATTTTAAATCATATTTCCTTAATCCTTAAATGGACCAATATTGAAAAAACAGGGAAAAACTAAAAAATGTACTATGTAGATAATGAATGATATAATGTTATTTGTTCTAAAAAAATTTTTATTTCTATTCTATAAAGTGTTACATGGGTGGTACCTATGTGTACCACTGCCTGGTTAGTAATATCAATACTTTAAAAATATATAATTTTTTTTAAAGATATTTTAATTGCAATAAAACTGTTAAAAACATGGTGTGATGCACAAAGGAACATCACATGCTTAGCAAACAATTAGTCCTTCTTTGTTGAACAAAGGCAGCATTTTTTTCTGCTTCCTAATTCAACTGGTAAATGTTTTCCAACATCTTTGTACCTGAATTTGGAATATCCAATTGAGTACAAGTGTAACAGAAAGTCCAACAGCTAGTACTAAGACTAGTGTGAAAAGAAAATTCTAGAAAAATTTTCCAGGAGTTCCCCTAAACAATATAGTGTGTTAGCGACTACGATGGTACAAATGTGATCCATAGCCTGTTGAAAGCAATTTTTTTTGAAATGGTACATATTTATACCACTGCCTGTTTAAGGGTTAAGAAAAACTATTCCTTTTATTACCATTTTGAGAGTAACTAAAAATTATTCTGATGATGATCATTAATTTGAGAGATTTCCAGGTATTGTAAAATTTTAATTTAGATTGAAATTTATAAAAACAACTTAAGTGATTTATATACAATTTTAACACACTAATGTTTTTCTCATTCAATAACAATTGCTCTCTTAAAAGTAATGGTTAATAGTTTATTGGTAACAGAATGATCGTTA
Organism: Androctonus mauritanicus; assembly: GCA_011317285.2. Classification (NCBI taxonomy): domain Eukaryota; kingdom Metazoa; phylum Arthropoda; class Arachnida; order Scorpiones; family Buthidae; genus Androctonus; species Androctonus mauritanicus. The sequence goes on along the minus strand of WUQG02038217.1, from coordinate 4,639 downwards.
ATGTACTGAGTATAAGGCTTAAATAATGGTCTAAAAACTCAAATTCTATAGATTTTTGTATGTAGAAATAAAAATTGATATTTTTTTTGTTGTGGAAATTTTAAACATATATATTTTTGTATCATTTTCTTTAAAAAGGAAGGCAAAATTTATTAGTTATGCTGCCTTCTCTAAATTTTCAAATACTTTTTGATCAGCAAGGAAGTCATTTCATTGAGAGTAATACTAATGTCATGCATTGGAACTTCTGAAAAGTGAAAGTGCTTTAGTTAAATTAATTAAGAATAATAATTAAAAAAATTATTTCAAAAATGAACTTTCTATGCTGATTGGTTTTAACAAAAATTGCTTATCCTTTAAAGACTTTTTTGTGAAAAATAAAAAAATATGAACATAAATTTTGTTTTCATGAAATATGAACTTTTCAATTCTAAAGAGGAGATGCCGATAAGACGGCTGATAAAAAAAAAAACGTTTTCTTAACACACAAATTTAAATTTCTAAAGGAAATTTACAATTACACTTTAAAGATCACTGTTAAAATATTATCTAATTTCTACTGCAAATTACTTCTATTAAACAAGCTATTTTGAGACTTATATTGTTTGGAGGTTAATTTATTTTCAGTTTAAAGATGAAACATTACAACTAAATTGATAAAATGCAATTTAGGACACTAAAATAATGACTACCAAACAGTATATTGCACAATGGTGAAAGACAAAATTTTAACATTCAGTTTACCATTTAAAAATGATTTTATAAAAACAATTTAAAACAAATATGTTTTTAACATCATTAACTGAAAATTTCTCCTCCTAATTTATTTAACAATTTATTGTAGAAATTCATTTCCTACAAAACCAGATATGTTTGAGGTCACTTCATCAGTAGTTTCATTTTCAATAAAATAAACAAACAAAATGTCTAAAAACACTTTTTACCTATTACCAAAGGTAAATATATTTTTTCACTTGTCACAAAAGGAATTATGCAGGATATTTTTAAAAACTATAGGAAGAAATGAGATGGATTTTAGGACAATCTTCCATATCAGTTTAACCACGGCACTTAATTTTTTTTTTTTTACTACAATTGCAATGGGTTTTGTGATATGGCAAAAACCCTTATTGAATGAATAATCCCAAAGGCATGGTCCTGGCACTTTCGCTGATTGAAGATGGTTTAGATGAGGAAGGAAAAACCACTGTAGAAAATAGAACCTTCCTAAATGACTACTGCATAATTTATACTTATTTATTTTATCCTTTCTATAGTCATTTTTAGCACATAGTAATTTCTCTATATGACATCTTCGTAAGTGCTGTAAAGCAATTATGTCGATCACCGACTTCGTCTGATGATGATATATAACGTTCACCAAAATTACAAAGTTTTATCTTTGAGCCTGTACATTTTGTGAAGTTTGGATTTGCTGATTATTATAATTATAATTTCCCAAATTGCTAGTATTGATTGGTGGAGATGTAGAGAAGATGCGGGCAGTCTGAGGTGATGTGCCCATTTTTTCTGATGCAGACATTTTAGAAAATGCCAATAATGTTTCCGGAAAATTTGGAGGGGTTGCTGGAGTATTGGCAGGAGTACACATCTGAAAACAGAGAAAATATTGTACTAAAAATTATTTAAAGATTTTAAATAATACATTTCAAATATTTTGATTAATATTTTATTTATTAAAAATATTAATAATTATTTTTTATTGTATGATAGTTATTACATAAGAAATATAAAATGATCACTCATATAATTCTTACAAATAATGTTAATAATTGTCATTCAGCAGAATTAGCAAAATTATAGTAATTAAACAATTAGTAATTATGATGGAACTATAATGATTAATGTTAATCTTAACGAGCAAAAGTAAAATTAATCAGATTGATATCATGACATTCTATAATATTTTTTAAATTGAAATTGCAAAAAAAGTATATTTATAGGTATGAAGCAAACAAACATTATAAATTTATCAATGCTTAATAATGCTAATAAATTAATATCAGTAAATTACGAACATTAATAGGCAAATTTTACTGTTATGGAATTTTTATTACATTAATCCTACAAATACAATATATTTAATAATTTTATAAGAATGAATAATCCATGTAGAAAAATACAGAGTATCCCAGTTTTACAATATCCAGTTAAAGTTCTTGTTACTGTTATTCAATAGTTAGAATTTAATTGACAATTGCAAAAGAGCTAATTTATAGTTATTTGAAATAGTAGTTACATCTTTAACTGATAATTTTGACATAAGTGGTGATTAACATTTTTCCAAAAATAAAATTTGAATAGCTTTATTAATTTAAATCAAATTAAATAAAAAATCATTATTTTATACTTAATGTTTAATTATAAGATACAATTGTGCACCACAAATGTTAGGCCAAATAATTAAAGCTTGAGCATAATCGTCTCATTCTGCTTACTGTATATTTCAATCATTCAGCAGAATCATTAAAGATGCAAATTAATAAAAACAAATGCTCACAGAGCAATCATAATATTTGCCATATAAAAATATATATTACAGCACTAATGCAGGTTATTATATTCCAAAAGAAATTTAATAACTTAAATAAAAGTACTTTCAGCCCTGTAATTAGGCCTTCTTCAGTTAATACAATATATTTTTTAAGTTATTCTGTAAAATATAATGAGAATATTCATTATGTTTTACAAAACACATTTGTATGAATTATGTTCTAATGCATACAATTCCAAATTCAAATATTCTAACTGCACAAATACAATATTCAAATATATTGAAATATGTCATTTTTATTAATTTCTTGCTTGACAGTGTTAACAATAAATTAAAAACATTATTTCTTTTGAAAAATATTTGATAAGCAAAATATTTTTAGAATAATCTCTAGAATTTCCTTTTTAAAAATAGCTGAATGTATAAAGATAATTCAAAATGTATAATCATTAATAAAAGAAACATTAATAATAAAATACAGGTAGTTCTCAGCTTATGAATTCCTGGATTTATAAGTTTTTTAATATGAAGCAACAAAAAATTGAAAACATGAATAAATAAATTTTAAACATTCATAAAAGACGCATACATGGCTGTTCAATATAGTACAATTGGTTTTGTAGCAGAAACACTGCCATTTGCTTTGAAATCAAAAAATTCAAAATGAGAATTGAGAAGTAGTAGTAATGCATCCTCTGGTTTTTTAACATATGTAAAATACTTCTGAGATTGTGTCTAAGATGATAGATAAATAATTCATTTTCATCTGTTAATAATAATGAAGAATAAATATTCTTTAACATTAATATAACAAAATTTTTTTATTATTATAATTTGCTTGATTTTAAAGGCTATAGTTTCATTGTTTTAACCACATACTATTGATTTTGTTGACCTTAATTTTATTGTGGTAAAATTACATTGCTGAAAATGAACCTCTGATTTCAACATTATATCTATGGGAAACTGACTCGTGGTTTAAAAATTCTTACTTTGCCAACACTTGTAAAAGATGGGAACTAGCTGTATTAGATAACATATTTGTTTTTATTTATATTTTTATCAGAAAAATTTTCAACAACAAATTTCATATGATAAGAGATTTATCTTAAATCTCTTTGTTCAACAATTGTTCTACTAAAGAATGGATCACTTTTTTCAATAGTTTATATATTGAAAAAAATTTGTTTGTTTATTTTCTCATGCATAATGCAAGACAGATGTATTATAATAATAGTGAAAAAGTGAGAGACAAATTATATGAAGCATTTAAAATACCACAAATGCAAACCAATAAGAAAGAATTATATAATAATTTTGACAAAGATAGCAATATATAAAAGGAATTTCTTATTTGAAAACAGAAAACAAAAGTTATTGAATTTACATTCTGATAATACTGGATCTTAAAAGCAGGATTTACTAGATTATTTCTTAATATTAACTTCCAATTACATTGTAGAAAGGTGCTTTAATGCAAGAGTGTATTTGACACATTACATTGTAGAAAGGTGCTTTAATGCAAGAGTTTAAGTTAAAACAAGTGTGTCAAATACATTTTTTTTTTATTATATGCTGTTATTATTATTATACAATAGTATTTATCACTAAATAATATAGTAATCATAATTATGTAATGTATTTTTTCCATTGCCTGGCATAGTGTAACATCTCTAAATTAATCTGCAATTTTACAAAAGTTATTTTGTAAGTTAGTAAAGTATTACAATCTCCCTGTTTTTTACATCCATTATTAATCTTTATATAACTAATTTCACAAGTAATATATCCAGCTATAAAGTGTTTATTGCTAATAAAATAAGTAATTAGATATACATGATTTTAAATATGAGAATGCACTTTAGAATTCTTGTTTTAAGTCATCTCTTTAATGAATATTAAAAACCTGATAGTGCAACATTATACATGCCATAAAAATTATTTTTAACATATTTTAATTCTGGGTTATTTACAGTAAACTATGGTTTAAGTTTTGATTTATTCTATAATAATTATATATTTTGTTTGTCTAAAATTATTTCATTAAAGTCTGCAAATTGGCAATTTTGCTATCTTAAATATTCATACAAAATGGTAGATACAATTTTATATGAATCTCTAAAA
>WUQG02038206.1:0-10762 GCA_011317285.2 Androctonus mauritanicus | reverse complement strand
TCAAAATATTTGACAGTTTATTACATATCAGAAAACATGAATGAGGTGTAAATTCAATTCTTTTTGTGTGATATCATCAGGTTGCAGAGTCGGATGGCAAATGATCCCGACCCCGACGCCATCTTTAAAAAAAAAAACCCGACATCGACTCGACTGCCGATTCCGGGCAGTATAAAAAAATCCGATTCCGATTCTACCTAAAAAGCTCCCATTCCCCGATTCCCAGCACCAATTCTGCAATCCTGAATATCATAAGCACAAACCATATTGGATAAAAAAAACTGATTTAATCATGCACAGTGGATATTCTGCCAATACGTACAGCTCACACTTGTTTCCATAGTTACATAAATATTTTTCAATGAAATCAAAATAATATTTTGTTCTTCTCAGTAGATGAGAAAATGATATTCTCTGTTTTCTCTATTTTTTTCATAATTAACTTTAATTTAGTTTCATCCGAAATGGGTAAGTCTAATGCATAATCTTAAATAGCGTATTAATATGTAAAGAATAAAATTTTTAAGAAATATCTTAATTAAGGAAACATATTGGAATTTTAATTCTTAAAATATTTGTCAATACGAATGCATGAACAATTTTATAGAAAATATTACATCGTATCTATTTTAAATTTAACTAAACAGTATATATTAACTTGTAATTACAGTTCAAGGAAATTGTAGAATGCTTATACCCATATAAATCAATAACTACTAATTTATTTAAGCAGCGATAGCAGTATAGATCTGTGGCCGGATGGCCAAGTGGTAATGTGTCGAAATACAACCCATGAGAAACTGACGTCGAGTCTAGCATCTCCTGAAGTGTTTTTCGAGGTTCTAGACAGAGCGATTCCCGTTTTTTACCATCGTATCTCTCTCCATGGGTGTGGGTACAGCCCGTGGTTGGAATGGAACTGTCCTCGCTCCTTAGTAACCTTTCTGACTGGAAAAGGGTGCAAAAAAGCAGTACAGATTAAAATTTATTAATAGATTTTAATACTAACATTTTTGGCTATCGCCATCATCAGGCACACAAGAAAACCGAACAGAATATTTTAGAAATTATAAATAATTAGATTAAATTAAATTTGTTACTATGGAAACAACATTAGGATTGTACAAACACTATATTGATTAAAAAATTTAATTAAAACTAATGAAATACACTGTTCTAACTATTCACGCTAATGCGGTTATTTGTGTCATTTTCTTTTAATGCATATATTCATGCAGAGGATAGTTTTCAGCCGTTTGATATCGTTTAAAATATTGCCCTATAGTTACGCTTACCATACGCCCCGGTTTTAGATATTTGTCCCGGCATCCCGGCCGGTTTCGTATTTTGTCCCGGTTGTTGTTTCGCGTCACGATGAGACGCGCGGGATGCGTGTGGTGTGCGAGCGGCACGCGGCGTGTGTGTGCAACTGCCTCGGTTACTTGGACGTTTCGATAACTCATCTGCAGATGTGGCTATCGTTACTGCTGGCAAGGTTATTTTTGTAAGCAAATAAGCATTTTTAATTGGATTTTTGACTTTTATCCAATTTCATTGGATCGCACTTTGAATCGATGTAATTAAATAACTGTTGAACGGAAAATTCTAAATTTAGCGTTAACAACTCCTTATATGGTGGGAAAGACGTAAAAACAAACCCGATGGAGTTATGACGTAGATTTTGGCGCAATTCCTTTTTGAAAATCAACTGCTACGTGTGATACGCTCGCCGTAAGCGATTATTTTTTTTTGTATCACCATTGCTACAGCTCGCCGCTAAAGGGTATTAATAAAGAATTTTGCTTTTTTTTCCCTAGCTCCCGCTCCTGTCCCAGTTTAAAGCTTCATGATTATGGGCAACTTGTCAAATTGTAGACCTCTTGTTAGTATATGTAGTGTCATGTGACACTCGGTCGCGAATCGATGGTCACGTGACGTGTGACGTAATGTCCTGGTTTCTATCAGAAAAAATATGGTAACCCTATCTTAACCCCATTTTGCTATATTCTCATTAGTTTTCGAGATAGATAATAACTTTTGGGACACCCTGTATTTATGTTCTAATTAATTAATTAAGGATTTCAAAATTACAAAATATCTTAAATTTTATATGCGTATAAAATGTATATGGAATGTATGTCCTATAACAGAAAAATTAAAAATATTTATTAAAAATATTTTTAGAATCACAAATAAGTACAGTACTATATTATAAATTAAATTTCCATAATATCAGATATGATTTCAATATTGTATTACAAGTATTTATTTAAAGTACGACACATTACATTTGTGCATAAAATTAAAATACTTAAAACATATACTGCTTCGTTAAATAGACCAAAACTATTTAAGCTCGGTTTTACAATGTCCCATTAAAGATTCTGTTAGCTTTAACCACCAGTTATGTTTTATCTGTTACATTTAATTGGTAATTTAATGTAGGTAACTGCCAATTAGCATTTATCTAAGAACTGTTTACAGGATTTTAACTATAAATTATCTGATAGTTAAAGTTCCTGTCAACGATTCTTGGATAAATTTTTGAATAACTGCTAATTGATAGCTAGTTACATTTTTTTTAGTAGCAGATATCGCCACTTTCCATTCAGGTAAAGTATTATGTGATGGGGCGAAACAAGCTCTTCCACAGCCGGAGCTGCGGAGGAATCAGCGGAGTTGTGGAACTGAGGATCGACAGGCCGCGTTTGGACCCCATGATAAATATTTCGAAGAATGGAATCCGAAAATCGAACTCGAGTCCTCCAGAGCAGAAAACTGAAGCATTTCCACGTAGTCAATCCGGCCAACTAAACCTACATTAAGTTACCAATTAGCGTTTATCTAACAATTGTAAGACGTAACTTTAATGAGGCAACGTAAAGCCGGGCCTAAGAACTTGTAAACTGACTGGATTAAAATGCAATTGATATTTGGGGTATATATTTTTCGTCAATAGATGATGCCACTTTCGAATATATTGATCATTCCGATGTTTCCGATGATGTAATCTCCGATTGGAAAGCGATCTTTAGATCGCTTTCCAATCGGAGATTATTAAGCAGCAGGTATTCTAATGCCTATCACATCGGCTAGATAACCTCGTGATAAAGCTGATTTATCAATTGAAGGATCGTATGCAATTCCCGGTTCTTACACTTTCAAAAATTTTTCAGAAGGGATCCGGCCTGCTCATTGAACCACATTTTCACCTGATAGCCGATCCCTCCCCGGATGAGGATTATCGTGATAGACACTGGAATACCCCGTTGCCTAGTAATCTCCGGTTGAAAAGCGGCTCAAAACAAAGAATTCCTACCACGGGATCCCCACATTCATGAATGGGATCGGCTATCAGATGAAAGATAAAGTTAATAAGAAGGCAGTCGTTCTATCAGGTGAGAGATAAAGTCTGAGAGAGTCCGGAATTTTTAAAAAGTATCTGGAAATGTAGGACCAGAAAGTTAATTCTATATTGATCACTAAGTAATGTTGCAAGTTAGGCTTTATCACATGCCGCCCACATCTGTGAAGAAGTTAATCGAACTGCAGTGATGGCCAGGCCAATTCTCTGTATAAATTATCCAAAGGATAAACCCAGAATCGAACTCGGATCCTTGGGTAGAAATCCTAATTATTCCATGTGATTAATAAACCGACAAAAATATTTTATAAACGACGTTGAATGAAATTATGCGTATGTTATGATCATCGATGATTAGACCTAATACATCTATGATTTGAATAATATTTTTAAAGATATTATATCTTAAATTTTATATTTTATATAGAATTTTTGATAAAGCGATTAACTATAAAAAATTTTGATATGATAAACAGATTGACGTCAAATATTGCATTATAATTAGAAAATCTTATGATTTTAGAGATTATAATAAAATTTATCATATAAACAATTTATTAAAATAATTTCAAACTTTATTTACTTTTTCAAAATTTTTTCAAATAATTTTTAGAAAACTTTCAATAAACCCAAGTTGGACTCAAATCAATAGCAATTTCGTGGTCAAATTTTTAGTCGAAGCTAAAAAGTTCGTTTCCAAAATGTTATGATGTTATATAAATAAATTTTTATCATAATATAAATCAATTTTAAAAATAAGAGCAATTAATATTTATAATTAAATTTAAAAATAAATCAAAGATTACTTATTATCGTGACGTCAAAGCAGACGAATCACATTGAAGTTGATGCAAGATTGAGTATATTGGTCGATAGTTCGTCAGTTACTTACAGCAGGAAGTGTTTACTTATAAATTATAGGCATTTTCTAGTAAGTTTAAATTTTATTTACATTCTATACATTGTCGAAATAATAGTTTGCTTAATGTAAATGTGACGATGACATTAGTCGTTATAATGTGAAGAGAATTACCGTAATTCATTTGTCTCAACATTTATATGTTTATTCACTGATTATAAAGCATCACTGCCACATCGCTATTTTAAGGATTATAATTTAAATAACAGCACACAAAACAGAACAAGCTGGCTATTTTTAAATGTAATTTTGTAAAACATTTTCTTTCCTTTTAAAGCTTGTCAACAAAAATCGTTGGAATGTCTAACCTATTTTTAAAAGATTACATAATATATTTTCTTGATTTATTGAGAGTTTTATTATTAGCCATATGTTTTTAATATAAAATTGACAGAAGTCGTTGATGGTAAACTTTTTTGGTATAAGTCCATACTTCCTGCCCACGAAATAATACATCTATCTATCTATGCAGATGAATGATGGCCGTTCTGGTAGTGGAATTTATGATATATCTCCTAATAAAACAATGAAAATTTCCCATTCAAACCCAATAAATACCTTCATCTTTGAAGAACTTATAATAATAGAGCTTTTGATCGTTTTAAACAAATCTTCATTAATAATTTGCATCATTTTCACTGATTCCCAATCAGCAATCAAATCCATTAATAATTGCTTCAATAGTAGCATACAAACATTAATAAATATATCTCATAAATTAAGTAAGTTATATAAAAACTTAATTATACATTTTCAATGGATACTTTTTTGTGTGGGAATCCCAGGGAATGAAATTGCCTAATAAACTTGCTAGTGATGCAGCTGTGGAGGACTGCAATATTTGCCATGAGAAAAATCTGAAAACAGAAAGCTTACTACAGAGATATATCACCATTGATATATGGGAAAAATCAATCTTCTATCAGTTGTGATCTCTCATTTAAAGATGCATTAATAATAGTCAGACAGAACATCTGAGATATACACTTTTCAAGAATGGAATCGAAACACGTCCCATTTGTATTAAGTGCAATAGGGAAATAGCTAATGCAAAAAAATATACTCAAATACATTGAATTATCTCCTATTGGCCTCTATCAGGAACCTGATGCAGTGTTGTGGATTCTTTATATGCACTCTTCATAACCTGATCGAAGGATCTAGCAATAAGTATCATTGTCACTAGATATAAGTGTGTTTGCTTTGACATAAGTTTACCAAGAATCATTTATGCTTTTATTGCAGAATTACTCTATCTCTTGAATGATTAAATATAATCCATTCTAGGCAGATATAGATCAGATCAATATGCTTACATTTTATGGTCAGAAAGCCTAGACTTCTATCATTGTAATAAAAATTTTCCAATTATAAAAAAAAATTTTCATCTTATTGACAGATAGACTTATAATGACTAATGTTAGCACTATTAATCAGAATATCAGTGTTAGATGAGCTTATAAAATCATAAAGTTCATTATTTGATAATTTGTTTACAATTCTTTAAAATATTTTATACATCAAATATGATATAACATAAATCTTATAGCAATAGAATGATAAATCTATTCATTGTTTGTTTTAATGATTCTATTTGGTAATTGAAGAATATAATGTAAATGAAATGAGATCTATATTTGAATTTTAATGAAGTTAGACCCTTTAGCTTACTAGAATGTGTAACATTTAGATAAATGTTGGCACAATGCATCAGTATATGCAAAACAAAGCCTTACACAAAATTGTCTGAGCTCTTATTGTTAAAGCAATAGTCTTGAAAATATATAAATCCTCAGAAAAATGAAACACATTATGAATAAATAACTTCAAGATTTTCCTTTTAGCTAATGAAATAAAATATCATTTAGCCAATATGTTTATTTGCTATGATTATTATTACAATTATTCAAAATACAAATTTCAAGATTTCTTTTAGTGAATTTAAATTTCCTTAAGTAAATACTCACATATTTAACCTATAATAGTTCAAAAGAGCACTAACTAGAATTCTATAAACCAGTTCATGAGATTAGTGTTACCACTGATTAAATCTGTATAATTGCTATTCATTAGGTATATTTTGAGATTCCTCATAATACAGTAAGTCCTCATTTAATGTCAGGATTATTACTTTAACTATGAAACCAGAAAATCGATATGTTTAGTAATATAAGTTGGGATTACATTGCTAGATTGCACTCTCTCTCTTTCTTCTGGTAATAAAATTGATACTATTTGATAACTTTTGTAATTTAATCATTATTATATTATTCAATGATGGAATGAAATAAATGAAAAACATGATTTAAGTGTAAGCTTTGATTAGATAGTGTTTCATTGTAGTTGTATGTTATGATTTACAGAGAAGAAAATTATTTTCTAATAAAAGATACCTTAGAATTTACAGATGTTATGTCCATAATTAGTTTTTCTTAATGTCAATTTGCAATCAATAATAAATGATTGAAAACTGACATTAAGCAAAATTATTCATGAGAAGTTGTCATAAGTCAGTCTGTCATTCAACTAATTTGAGAGTCCAAATCCAGCTTGTCTATTATTACAATCCAACTAATCACATGTGTGATTAGTTGGATTGTCATGATAGACGAGCTGGATCTGGACTTTAATAAATTTTCCAAGAATTGGGATCCTAATTCAATACCAAATTCTCTGGTTGGAAATTCAAAATGTTTCCACATAGCAAATTTGGCAGATTGTCCTATTGCAATATAATAGTTTAACATAGTTCTCATAGATAATATTATATAGTTGAGTTAGTGTTCATGTAAAATGCAATTACAAATAACCTTCATAAAACACGGTAGCTAGCTTTCTAAGAAACATCGTGTTGTGCAAAACTGTGTTATATGAGACCTGGAGCCAATACAAAAAGAGAATTACGTCCTGAAACCAATTAAAAACAAATAACTTTCTTTTGTGTTTCATGCTGTTAATATTCTTAATTTTTATTAAGAATATTAATAGCATGAAATATAAAAGAAAGAAAATATATGTAAGACTCCAAAAAACAATATATATAAAACAAAAGAAAAAAGTATACAGCCTATGTAATATTCATTTAATAGTTATATCTTCCTTACCATTGTTTAGTTAAAACAAAAATGTTTCTTCTTTTTAGCAATATGAACTTCATATTCTGAACTTTTTTCTGCACTTACGTTTGTGTGTTAAGTTTTGATTTTTCCTTGATTATGTCCAATTTACACTTATTTGGCACTAATCAAATATAGGTTACATTTTAGACATTTGTTATATTTAAATGATTTGTCTCAAAAAGATTTATTAAGAAACCTTTATATGTGAAAAAAATTGTAAATAAAAATCTTATATTGTACACGGAATATTTGAGATAAATGTGTTATTTTTATATAATTAATAAGATTTATTCTAATAGATATGTCTATTGAATTAGGCTACAGACTATTTATATTTATTGTGACAAAATATTGCAAGAACTAATAATTTTAAAGTCCATCATATAGTTACTACAATATAATTCACATCTATAGAAAACAAAGGAATTGTTCTATTGAAAAAATAATTGTTTACCTTATTTTGATGATGATTATTTTAATTTGCCATTTCACTGTCACCATTTTTCATCCTGTATCATCTCCTATTTTCTTCATTACATTTAAAAATCTATGCAGTTCATCTATCTTCATGGTCTCCATATTTCTATATTTAGTTGTATTGGAGAACAAGCAAAAAAATTTCCAATAACTAAGACTAAAACATCCTATCTTTGCCTCTTAAGTAACTACCAATCAAACATTTCACTTAAAACATTTAAATATTCTGAATTATCTGTATTTTGTTTCTATTTTTTCTGTGATTAATGTTTTGAGAAATTTCCAGAGCTTTCACCCTCCTGTTTCTTTCTTTTGAAGTGTCCAATTATCATTTCAGGCTCCACTTTATAGGGTCTCATTTCTCAATAATGATCTGCTTTTAACTTTTTATCCATTTATTGACAAAATATCAGTTATCAAACTCAAAATAGACAACAAAGATTACAGTTTTCTGTTTTGTTCTACAAAATGTGCCATTTGTTAGTAACAGCTAATTCTGTTTGTTTTTGTTAACTATATGAACATGCTTCATAATAATTTTTAATTTATTGAATGTGATTATTTAACCAAAAGTACTGTATATGCATTAAGTAAGTATATGAATATTTACCTAAAATAAATTTTATATAATAATAAAAAATTTTAAATTAAATTTTAATTATATTAATATAAATTTTATAAAATAAAATTTTTATTTATTTAACCTAACAAAATTTTCTATAAGAATTTATTGCAGAATCTAATGTATTTATTTGATTATGATTTAATCAAAATTTAAACTATAATCAATTGGTATCAACATTACCAATGAATGGATATGAGTTCAACATCCATTTATTGGTAATATTCGTATAATATTCATAATATTATGTATAATATAATATTCGTAAAATATATGTATATTTTACGAATATTAGTATTGTTTCAGTTTCACTGTAACTATTTAACAAGAATATATTTGTGATGACTTATTAATTTATTGCATATAATAATAGTTATAAGTCATCTTATATTAATAAATATATAAATTAAATGATGTCCTTTTTTTGTGTGAATTTTTGAAGATGAGATCTCTTTTAACCTCTCTGTTTTAGATCCCAAAATATGTTCATCTAGTCCTGCATCAACTTATTAGATTCTATTATTTATTCAGTTTCTTCATTCTCATCCTATCAAACATTGATAATTGATTGTATTCTTCAACTAAATTTCATTGAAAGTAGCATATTACTATTCATTTATTATATATTTTTTTAATTTCCTGTTACAAATTTCAAATACTATAGTTTCCATATTTACTCCCTTTTTTTGCTCTATTCTTTTAAATTCAGTTACATTTTTATATAGTAGAGAGGAATAGCAGTTTGTCATTGCCATTCCTCTCTACTATTCAGATTTTACAAAAATTTTGTTTGAATAGAGTAAGTTAAATATACAAATTTTGTATATATTTAAAATACTCTAAATCAGGGGTCGGAAACGCGCGGCCCGTTGCAAGTTTTTGTGCGGCCCACCAAGCAATATAACTTTTATATGGTAAAGCAAAAATTAAGAAGGCTTTTTTATTATATTATTATTATTTGTTATATTATGAAATATGTTTATTGATTATTATTATTATTATTATTATTATTATTATTATTATTATTATTTTTTATCAAACTGTTGGCTGGCTGAACCCATCAAAAAATGTAAAATCGGTTCAAGACAACTTCTAACTAATCTGCCACCTCAAAACTACTGGTATATTTTCTATGTAGCCTTCAAATAAATTAAACATAAATTTTAGCTGTAATATAATTTTGTTTTGAAATGAGATGAATTCAAAATACTGTATACTGTAATTTCATTTTTTTTTTTTTTTTTTTTCAGTTGGCATTTTAAATTTGATAAAAGCAGATATTATAGCAAAATTTTATATATTATGAATCTACTATAGAAATTTAGAAAATTTTAATCTGATCTTGTTTTTTTCCTTCTTTTCCGTTATTCAAAATTGTATTTAGTTAGGATCATATGATTCCATCCATGTATCATTCATAAGGAATAGGTATTCAATCAAAAACATATCTAAAAATAAACCAAGTACAGTACTATGAAATTAGGATTTTTTTTTTTTTTTTTGTTAAATTTTCTACACTGAATTATAGTATAATTGCGAAAAAATCTACATAATTAAAATTTTTTTTATTTCTAAGCAATATGTTGTATTATCTGATATAATATATTTCTTTTACATTTCCAGACCTGACAAATTTTTTTTCAAAAATATACGAATTTGTATACAAAAAATTGAAAATTCTAAAATGACTTTTCTCAAACAAAAACAGCTATAATCTTAATAGTAATTTATTATAATTGATACATCAATTAATTGTATAGCCCGTTCTGGGGAAACAATTAGCAGGAAATTGCAAGTAGCGAACCACGGCCATTTAAAATGTCCGAGAATTGTTTACGTTTGTATTTTCCGATATTTTTGAATATCGGTAAAAATTATTCCGTAATTGTTCATTTTTATATTATGTTGTCTATTTTAATAGAATTAAAGCATATTTTATTTTTATTATTTCTTATCAATTTTAAATATATTTCGTCGTACAAAAAAAAATTTTTCCTCGAAATTTCAAAAAAATTAACATCTCAATAAAATTGGAATAATATTGATAATAATAATATTTACAAAAGCAAATTAACTAACAATGCAATATATCAGAGTAGTCAAAATAGTTTTCGTTATGAAAACTATAAAATTTATGAAAGCAAAAACATTTATCATTCTCCAATGAAAATTTTATTAATGTAGATTTTTTGTAAATAAAACATTTGTGTTTTATCATTTCCTATTTAATAATTTTGCAAATAAATATTTCTTAATAATTT
>WUQG02038195.1:0-10763 GCA_011317285.2 Androctonus mauritanicus | reverse complement strand
ATTAAAACTATAAAAGATTTTAATCGGGCCCCGTGCCATGCAAATTTTGAAACGTGCCATGGATTTGCCATCACTGGCCTATACAGTCCTCCTTGATACAGCCTTAGGCTATAAGATGGTAAAAGTGGTGAACCATTTTAAGAATATGTGCCAAAATTTAATAAATTCTTGCAAAAAAATCAGTCACATGCCGATCCGAATTTTAAATAATCGGTTGCGATCAGCTCGGCGACAAAAATTTGCATCATAATTTGTTAAATTCATTTCATGAATAACCAATACCGTATATTCTTGTGATTAGTATTGGTATTATCCTTCCTAAGTCGTTTAAGCTTTAACGGTTTTCTATAGTTTCGCTTTCACTTCACTTTGTTCAAGGTTGCCAGTTGGGCGGATTTCACGCCCAATTGGGCTAGTTTTGAACACAAGCTGCGGGAAATTTTATATTTCGAGTGGCGGTTTTTTGGGCTACTTTTAAGGACTTGTACGGTTTTCTGGGCTATACAAGCCACATGTATATATCAAATTGGCACAAGCAAGATTCGAGATCTCTATACTAAAAGACAATGACACGAGGTTAAAACATTCATTAAAAGAATTGAAAGAATTTTAATTTATAAACGTCACAGAAGGATTTACGAAATCGTTGAAAATCTATTTTAATAAATAGGAGTAAGTAATGCAAAATTTGTTAAACATTTTTAGTCCTACTTTTTTCACATATAATCATGGCATATATAGAGTTCGATGAAATGGAAAATGCAATTCCAATGTAATTGGCAGTTTCAAATTAATCTAGCAATTCTTCTGAAATACTCTTACATTTATTTCTTTAGCAGAATTTATTCTTCATGCGCAAGTGATCGAAGTACCAAAAGCGTTATTGTGAAGCTTGGGAGAAAGAATTCAAATTTAAAGAGTGGATTCAGAAAGTTCCAGGTGATGATACAAAAGCATATTGTAAATACTGCCGATGTCAAATTCGTGTTCATAAGAACGACTTGACATCGCACAGTTGAACTGACAAGCACCGCCGCAATTCAGCACCGTTTTCTAGCGCAAGAAATCTTTTTGATATCGGTTGTTATCAGAAAGTAGCTGATAATAGCATTAAAACTGCTGAGCTTAAATTAGCTGTACATGTTGCTTGCCATTCGAGTATGTCAACAGTGGATCATCTGAGGGAATTAGTTCGTAATATATCTGGAAAAGACTTGGCAATCCACCGCACAAAGTGCACTTCTTTGATTAAACACGTTCTCAGCGCTTCAATTCACGAGGCCCTATTGGAGGAAATAAATGATATACCATACTCACCCATTATTGATGAAAGTATTGATGTAACAACAGAGAAACAACTCTGCATCATGATTTGTTTTTACAGTTCTAGAATGTGTAAAGTTGTGACAACTTTTCTTGGTATGATTTTGATAGAATCTGGAACAACCGATGCTATTTTAACTGCATTGATGAAATTCTTGAATGATAAGAAACTATCAAGTGATAAGTGCATAGAACTTGCAACAGAAGAGTATAATACAATGTTCGGCAATATAAGTTAAGTCATAACAAAGTTTCGACAGATAAATCCTACAGTTGTTCACATCAAATGTATTTGCCATTCTATACAATTATGTTCATCACATGCGCTTAAAGTTATGCAATATAGAATTTATGGTATCTGAAACATACAACTGGTTCACGCATAGTCCTATTCGTCAAAAGAAGTATAAAAATATCTATCCATGTATAAATGATGGCAAAAACCACTGAAGATTTTAAAGTTGTCTGATACAAGAAGGCTTTCAATAGCACAATGTATTCAACGCATTTTGGACCAATACGAAGAACTAAACTTTCATTTTCAACTAGTAAAAGATACAGAAAGGAAATACAATGCAGAATTGTTATATCAGATGTACTGTGCACCGGAAAATAAGTTGTATCTTATATTTCTTCGACCTATACTAAATCAGTTATTCAGAATGAACAAATTGTTCCAGCTTGAAAAAGGTAATTCAACGAAATTGCTTGAAGAACTTATAAGTTTATATCGCGTCATTATGAAACGAGTGATGCGTCCAGCCACTATTAATACATGGACTTCAGTATTAGATTACGTTATTAATAATGAAGCCAATTATATTCCAATTGGCGAGGTTAATTTTGGAATTTAATTTAATGTTATGTTAGCAGATTTGAATATGGAATCCTCTTCATTAATAGAGGATATAAAAATACGATGCCGAGCTTATCTCGTTGAATTAATAAAGCAAATGCAGAAAAGACTTTCATCAAATGTTCAGTTGTTGGAATTTTTAGCTGATTTGAGCCCGTTTATTATCATCAGTTCAAAACAACCGCCTTTCAATACGCTCTCATTTTTGCCTATACTTACTAAAACAGAAAATCTCAGATTACTGGAACAACAGTGGAACAGACTTCCTTTAATAGCATGGTCAAATATAAATGATTTGAATGTCAAATAATTCTGGATAGTTCATCAATCTCACAGATGCAGCGTGTGAACACGACTTATATGAAATAGGTAATTTCGCATTGTCACTTTTGACATTGCCTTTTAGCAATGCAGCCATTGAAAGAATTTTTTCTCTGATGAAGCATATCAAAACAAAACTTAGAAACAGAATACAGCAAGAATTGTTGGAAGCAATATTAAAAATTCGCGCCTATATGTGTATTTAAATAATTTATACTGCAACAATATTGAGCCAACATCATCTATGTTAACTCGTTTTACATCAGATATGTACAAATGTGTGAATAATAAAAACGAAAATTTAGATTTCTAAGCTTTTCTTTGTTTAATTTTTTTAGTATTCATAATTATTAGCATTAGATATTTTATTTTTGTGCATGCAATGCACAGAATCTTGTATAATTAAAATTCGGCTTGAGTTTTTTAGTTTATATAGCGGCTATAATCTACGATAGTAGTGGACCGGGAACAAACGCGACATTTTCATTAAATAAAATTGCTATGGATATAATGTGGTGATATCTAATATGGAAATTATATACAAATTAAAAAAAACTTTACAATTATCATTTTTTATATTATATAATTCGAGGCCTTCTATATATAACCTGTCTTCAGGGGTTACGGCCCAAAAAGATAAAAACCACTAACATATAATACCTCTATACATTTAGGCTACTTTTGGGCTAATTTTTGTTATTGATGGTGCTATAAAAAGTTTAACATCTGGCAACCACGGCCAACGCAGTCTTCGAAGGAGCAGTGTTGCCAGATTGGGCTACAAGTAGCGGATTGGGCGAGTTTTTAAGTACCCTCGCTACAAAAATTTCAAATTGGGCGACACACTACTTTTTGGGCTACTTTTACTTATCTGCCGGCTATAAATCTTAAAAATACGCTACTTATTTATTTTCATGTATAAAAATCACAGAAGCATTATTAATTTTGCATAATACCACAAAAGTTTGTTGAATATTTCTATTCGCATTGAACGGTAGTTTTACTAATACGTAACATGTTCAATACAGATTCAATTCTTGTTTTAGTACTTTTTAATCTTCAGATCTGGCAAGGTTAGACACTTGTTAAGTTCGCAACATCGCAGTATCACAGCATCGAAAATGCGCATGCGCATTTTCGTTGCTGTGATACTGCAATGATTTTATTGTTACAAATAAATTTTCGCGAAGGGTCGAATATGCGGATACAGAATCCACGAATAACGAGAATCGACTATATATATATATACAGATAATTCGGACTATCTGTATCAATTTTCTTTCTCATTAAAGCAAGTTATTTGCAGGCGGAGCCAGGCGTAATAAAGTGACTCATTCTTAATTTCTTAATTTTGGTTTGTATTCAAAGAGAGATGCATAGTCAAAAATATCAATAGGATATATTTGTAATTGTGAAATAATTTTGGTAGTTTTTTCAACATGAAGGGTTGATTTTAGACAGATAAAAATGTGTGCAATCCAAAAACGAATATAAGTTAATGAAAAATAGATTGTGTAAGTGGCCGCTGCCAGATACAGAATATCTGTCATGCGATATGGTGGCTTAACTAACCTAACCCAACTTACCCTATCTAATCTAGCCAGACCTAACCATGAAAAACGTAACGTAAATAAAAGTAAAATGTATATATAGGCTGTGTTCGAAGTATCGAGACTACTGCTGACAAAACTAACCAGTAAGTTGTAGTACTCTCGAGCTAAGTATTCTTTGTAGAGAGAGAAGTTCGAACGGCTTTAAGCATTCTTGTCGGGAATCTTAAACAAATATGGATTTTCAAAAAAAATTTACATAACCAAAAAAGATTATTATTAAAAAGTATATCAATAATCACATTTAAATGCTTTTTTATATTCCTGACTACTTGGCGATAGATTGTTGTCATCCATCTTTGGACTAGTAGACCTCGTACGTATACCACATCAATGTGGTCTTCGTCGAAGCGACCTCCGTGGATCACTTGGAGTAGAAGTCTAAATACTTCGAACACGTCTGAATATGGCGAAACTTCCGGCGAAGTCGTCAAACCGGTCCGCGAAGTACGCTTTACCAGTACTTCGAACACAGCCTATAATGCCATTGATGTTTTAAATGTTTCTGACAAATATAGCCATCAGGAAATATTACATCAATGTAGCGACTCAAAAATAATTTATTATATTGCTGGCTATGTTGTTCGAAAATTTATGAACACTTCATCACGTTACGAATGCACATATAATTTGGATGCAAGTGTTATTCCAAATTCAGACATTGACGGCTTTACAAGGATGTTTGATGAAAGGAAACTTATCCATCAGATCCATATAATTACCAAATAAAAATAAATTTACTGAATTCTTTAGTTTCCATGAATTGCATAGACACATCATATTTGATATGATGGCAACTCTAAAAAATAAAATACTTTTATGAATGTTACTGCCTACAAATTTTATGTTAACTCATAATTAAGTTTTACATTTTCACACGAATACATTCTCATTCAAAACGCATTAATGAAAACAGATCTGGCAGAAGAAAACGTTCAAAATTCTTCAAGATGAGGCGTACAAATTCAATTTTTATGCCGAAGTATAAATTTTTGCTTATGTAAAAAGCTATTAGAATTTAATAACAGCATATATTCTAATAAATAAGATTCATAATTCTGTAAGTAGATCACCATCGTCTGTGTTATTGACACGTTGCTGCTTTCAGAATCAGCACTAGACCACCACCCAATCAGTCGTCTTATGGCCTTCAATCCCGTGATCGTTGCTGAAGTCTGCTATATTTAAATAGCTGAATCATCAATAAAGTTACATTATTTCAGCTTTGGTAGAAAACGGAGGTATATGAAATGAAAAAAATCAAAAATTCTTTTCTGCGTAATCTTTGTTAAGAGAATAAAATATTACTTGATTTCAATTGAAGGTAATTTAAATTTTATAATCTATCAAGATATTAAAATAATTTTTCTAAAATTTAAAGGGAACAAAAAAAATCGCTATTTGTGATTATGGGTGAAATCTAACATATATAAAAATATAAATACCCGAAAGGAGATGTCTCCTAGTGTCCTTAGTCAATAATTTATTCGAATAAGATATAATCAAAAAGGACTGAAAATTAATCAAATAGGAAAAATTGTTTAATCTTTAATTTTATATATCGCTGCATCCTATATAGATTAAGAATTATATAAGATTTTGTATGATAAATTTTGTAAAATTTATTCAAGATTATTGTATCTTAAGGCTTTCTTTTCAAGTAAACCCGCGTTATTTCTATATCAGCGATCGGCAAACTGCGCTCGCGAGCCATACGCGGCTTTTTAGATATATACAAGGCAAAGAAAAACTTGGTAAAATTTTATGTACTGACAGGGGATTCGAAACAAGCCGAAAATGTCGGATGAATATATGGTCTAAATGGCACCGTTTTCGAGTTATAACCCTTTAAAGCTACCAATCAGCATCGCGTACATAAAGCGAGTCAGGACGCGTCGCTCTCCTACTTACTACCGATTTCGCAAGGCGGCAAGCGACACATCGTGGCACTTTGGACACTCGATGGTGATTAGTATGAAGGACATAGCAAACAGAATCAGGGGAGAGAGAGAGTGACATGCATTCATGCTGGCCAAAACCTGTTGCCGATTGACGAATGGAATATGATTAATAAATATATTGATTTTGTCGGTCTGTGTAACAAGGTGAAGCCAAAAACTATCATTTAATGAATGATATCAATGAGTACGCTAACGTGAACTGGAAACGAGTGCACGACACGAATCTCTCCCCTGAATATAATGAAATGAATTGGAGAATTGCCGTGGGAGCCTCAACTAACAATGCTATTTTAATGAAAATGAAACGAATTACACACAATAAATGCACTAATTGTAACGGTGAGGAAGATACTAGGGGTATTTTTTATAATTGTTTTGTATCTAAATTCCAATAAAAGTTATTCCATTTTATTACCTATGATAATATTTTAAAACACTAAATATAAGACTTTTAATTCATATATGTTTAGCTGGGTCTTGTCTGTAGCAAAGGGACTGTTATGGAAGACCAGGTGTGAGATCCTTTACGATAAAAAACGATTCACGCCTGGTTGATTAAAACAGGTATTTTACAGCAGTGAAGTTGAAGCTTGCTACAGACAAGAAATTTCTCACCAATGTTCAGTTTACTAAGTTGTACTCAGGGCACCGGGTGTAGTACAAATTGTATTGATTTTGAAATTTTAGACATGAGATAATTTACCGTTTTACCCTTTGATATTTTAGCATTTGATTATATATTTTTAATCTAATGCTAAATTTTATATGTAAATATGTATAGGAGTTGGTGGGTTTTTATTTTATTATTTTAATGGCTTATATATACATGTGAATTGTTATTTAATATGTATATATGTTTATAATTGTTAACGGTTAATTTATATGGTTTTAACAGTCTTTATATACATGTGAAATTGTTGCTTTATATATATATTTATTTATAGTAATTTACAATATTTTTAATTTTTTTTCGCATTTATTTTATTTTATATTTATGTATTATTATTTTTATTTTTTATTGAGATTATTATTTTAACTTAAGTTTTTAAATAAATATTTACATACTTTAACTCCCTCCATCTTAATGTTTTATTGGAATATCTGGTGTCTATGGTTCTACCTGCTCATTGTTTATATAAAATTTTTAATGATCTATTGTTCTCTCCCTTCTTAAGTGGTCCAATTTGTATTTTATTGATTGTTTTTACATCAATTTCATACTTACCTGATTGTGATTTAAACCTGTAAAATAATTATGTTTTTAGTGATATTTATCTTTAACCGTTTTTATATTTTATTTTTATAATTTAATATATGTGTACTTACCATATGTATTTACTTTTATCTGATGTCCTTGATTGTACCTATAATATAAAAATATATTGTTAGTTTATTGTCTCAATAGTTTATGTTTGTGAATATATTTATATCTTGTGATTCTATTTTTCAAAGGTTGTTGGGTGCAATAAGTGTATGTAATTTACATGAAATATGATACTATCTTATTTATTTATTTATTGTTACCTGACTTAGCAGATCTGCAGACCTAAGCTATTCCTTGTAGTGTATCCTGCTGTTGTATTTTCCTTTATGTTAAATAAAACTTCTGAAAAATTAAAAAGTATAATTGATAAATACAGTGAACATTTATGCTTTATATCTGAAAAAAAAAAAAAAAATTTAGGAAACAATTTTATGTAAAGATGAATTTATATAAGTCAGGGTGATGCTATATTAAAATGTCACTAAAATTTTAATGCTTTAAAAAAAAATGATTATATGATTCCTATCTAATAAGATAGGAATAAAAGTTCATGGTAGGAAAAATTAAAGGATTGCTCATTTAATAATATTTGATATTTTTATATGAAATATGTAAGAAAAACAAACAATACTGTTAAATTATATATTTTCTATAAATACAGCACTTCAAATTTTATTAAATTGTAAATTAAAAGAAGTTCGAATCAAAATACCACATAAAATAAAAACTACTCAATGTTCAAACTTCATCATGTGCAATCAGAAAGCCAGTGATAAAATGAATATGTTGTAAAACTTATGAAGTATTCAAAAATATTGATCTCCCACACACAAAACATTTTTTAATACAGAAATTTTTGGCACTTTTATCAAAAGTCACTTTCAAAAATATATATTACAAAAATGTTAAACAATGTATTCAATTATCTATATAGCTATATGGAATGCAAGACAATAATTTGAAACAAGTTATCTTATCATTAAAAATATTTATTGTAAACAAATTAAACTAACCTTGCAGAGTTAGTAAAATAAATTCCATTGCCCAACATTGGTTCTTTTAATTCCGAATTCTTCAACTACTATTTTTGGTAACTTCAAACCACGTGATAAGATATCAGCAATATTTGAAAGCAAAGTAGAGTGAAATAACAATTACCTATTTAAGGTATGATTTTCATACCTTAAACATTCAGTGTATTTATGCTATATAGCACAATATATAGTATAAATATATTGAATTTTAATACAGGTTGACCTGTAAAATATTACTGATATATTAAAATAAATATATTTTTGAGAGGGGAAAAAGTCTGTTAAAATATCTGAATTGAGAATCAGACACACTGTTTTTTATTTCATTAAATTCATCACTATCAGCAGGCAAAGATTGAATGTAACATCGTGGAGCTTTATATTTTGCATAAAGATGACCATTTGGTGACCATCCACTAACTTCATTAACAGAAACCATGTCTCGTAAAAGCTACATTTGGATTCATTTCTCTATTAGAAATAAAATTCAAAAAAAAATAATCAAAGTTTATCTATTTTTATAAATTTTCACTTCACATAAATCTTTTTTTGGGTAAGCAATTTTTTGAAACAATGGGCTAGTCATATTCTGAAACATGAGTAAAACTGAATAAAATTCCTTACTGAGTTTTTCAGCTAATTCTTCTGAACCTACATTTAAGATAAATCAATACCATATATGAACAACTTAAGATAAATCAAATTTGAAGTAAAATATTCTATACTTCATCAACCTAAATAAATTAAAAACTGTATCAAAATATATGATAGACTAATTTAATATTCAATATGAAAATTAAAATTATAAATCCCCTACTATAATAAACTGATTTTCATTATTAACTGTTATTTACTTATTATCCTCTATAGAAAAAAATAAAAAAGACAGAACAATTCAAGGAATCTACAAGCACTTTAATATATACAATTCAACTACAATTTTTTTTTTGTAAATTTAATAACCCATATAAAAATTGGGTACTGCTATCTGGGTTTTAAATGGGTTATTAAATTTATATTAGAAAAACTTCCATATTCCTTATTAAGTAATAGTAAAAATTTTAAACAATATACAAAAATGTAATATTTATCAACTCTATACAACTAATATTAACTCAATTGCAATCAAACTTTATCTTTCAACTTTTCGTTAACGAAAAGCAGCCAGTAGCTTAGAATTAATGAATTGATGTAGATATTCATAAAAATCAAGAGTAAAAGAAACTGCCTTTTGCAATGATATTTTTTATACAAAACTGTACTATCTTTTTTAGGATTTTACAATATTATAGACTATACACTTAAAATTTTCCCTTCATTTTCAATCATTTAAAAGCGATAACTTATCAAATAATATTGTCAATAAGTTATATGTTCTTGGTTTACTTTGTTTTGCTTTACAATAAAAGAGTGATACAAGGACATGGAAAATCAATTCAGTGAATAAGGAACAGAGTTCATTTACAACGTTCATCAACATTTTAAAAATGAAAGTTAATGTAGATGTATAAAATTATAATAATAATTTTAATTACATTATAGGCATTTAAAATGTATAGACTGACCATAAGAGAATGAATGATTAATATATGAAAATATTATAATAAGAGAAGCTATATATATATAAAGCTGAATGTATGTATGTATGTTCGGTTTTGAAAGCATATATCAAATTGTGATATAATGCTGAAATTTTGCACATAATTGTGTAATGTTATCACCTTGATCAGAAAAATCCAAAATTCATAGTAAATTCCCTAGGACAATCATTATTATTATAAATATTATTATTAGTTTTTTTGGAGAACAGAGACTGCAAACTTTTCCTCCAAGGGTCATTTTCTTCCAAAACAGAGTTGCATATACAAGCACAAAGTAAACCTGTAAGGAACCACAGATGGACCAGCGTCTTGATGACGTTCACCATGCTGAATTGTGCTACCGCCTCGTTTTTGTAATTATAATTTATTGATTTGAAAGAAAAGAAAAAAAATATTGTTTAATAATTTATATATTGTATAATTTAGTAATTAACAAAAATTTGAATCGTTAACATTGATTTTTGTATTATGTAATTTTATGCTAATTATGTACAGTTTAAGAGAAGCACCGTAAGACGGCGTGATTGCTCTCTCTCTCTGGCAGCCGGGATGAGTGCTGGATGTTGTACGAGTAGTCATGTTTCCCGTGAAATCATTGTGTTGAGGACTTTGTGGATTTTTATTGTGGATTTAAGTGGATGTTTCGAAATATCAGATTTTAGAAGTTACCCGGGTCAAGGTAAAAGAGAGAGAAAAGTTGTATGTTGCCTTAATATTTGGTTATTTTTATATATTGTATTATTGGTTACATTAATAATAAATTCAAGTTTGAATAATGGAAGTTTTGTTGGAG
>WUQG02038194.1:0-29762 GCA_011317285.2 Androctonus mauritanicus | reverse complement strand
ACCAAACGGTCCTCCTGCATTCGTCCATCTGCTCTCGCCTTCTCAATCAACCAGCTGTTCGGCTCGCGACTCTGTCCGGCGGAAAATACACAAATTTGACACTTCTACCTTATAACTTATTCGTTCGCCGGCCCTATAAAATTCGCACAGCATCACAAAAAAAAAAAAAAAATCAGTTGTTCGTAACTGTAATAATACACGTTATAGAATACAATCGAATCTCTTCGTGTGTGTCTCTATGTGTATACAGTATTTATATACAATTTTTTCTAAGTATAAAAGTCGGCTAAATTTAGCAAAAAAAAAAAAAATTCTTTTCTGGTTTAAAAGGCAACACAGAATTATTAGAGATACGATGCTGGTGTGTAGGCACAAATCTGAAATTTCCAAGCCACCTGTGCTACGAGCCAGGTGTTCTTATTGTGTACGTGACGTATGTTATTGTCAACGCATCTTCTAGTATAATTGAATATAGTTATGGAAGATATAGGTTAACACTTAATGCAAATTGTGAATTTCGAGCAAGTACTGTCAATTGTCAAGAGAAACCCGGTGTTTGCTGGTCAAACACAACGCAGAGCTTGTGTTCGGAATCATTAATTATGAATCGAATCTCAACAAAGAGAATTGAAATCTATAACTCAGCGATGCCATGACAAACGGATACAGAAAACCCCCTGTGAAGACCAAATTGTTATAATCTCTGGATGAATAAAAATATATAATTATAATTATTTAAAATTAGACAAGAACACTTTCAAACTTAGTCAAACGGGCAAGAAATTTTTTTTTTAGTGCTAAATAGTATTTCTTAATTATACAAATCTTTCTTTGAAAACCTTTGATTGTCTCTGATAAACAATCTGCAAAAGATGGGTTGCTAGGAAACCAGAATGGAAGGAGATATTGCTTGTCAGATGCACTACTCATCATCTAAATCTAATTGAAACGGAATTAACACAAGAGATCCCACTTAATCATTATTTGTTTAAATAAAATTCCTCTTAAGATACGTTGGAATAGACGAATTGTCGAGG
The DNA here is from genome assembly GCA_011317285.2 of Androctonus mauritanicus. Classification (NCBI taxonomy): domain Eukaryota; kingdom Metazoa; phylum Arthropoda; class Arachnida; order Scorpiones; family Buthidae; genus Androctonus; species Androctonus mauritanicus. Next base: position 28,725 of record WUQG02038194.1, on the reverse strand, counting down.
AGGCAGATAAACAATAGCGGGGTGTTAAGAGAGGGCCTGACTGTTAAACAATGGCAAATTTCGGAAATTTTTGAAGTTTTTAACTGAAACAAACTAATACCTGACTTTAAAGAGGTGGCAGGTTAGCTAGGAAAAAAACAGTAGTTTGAAAAAAAAGGCCGGGCACAATAGGACAGTTTACATCCAAACTAAAAGACAGGTGGTCATATGGACGGGGAAGTGATTTCTAATCCCTAAGTAGTGGCGCGTGCAGGCCTGCCACGTGACCATCCCCCTATTCCTCTGTTTGGGGGATCACGCAGGCCGTCTGTCCTCTTTCAGTAGAATTTAGCAGATGGTGCCGTGTCCGTTTTTCCCGAAAATTTTCTTTTTTTTTATTATTTATTATTAATAATAATTATTATCGTCGGCCAGACTCGTCTGCGGTAGGAATTAATTAACGGGCACATTTGTTTTCTTGGATTGCCAAGGTGGCGCATTGGGGTCAAACGGGCATCCGTCCGCGAACATTATCGAAAGAAGACAAAAATGTGCTGAAGGATAATAAGTTTTCTTTGATGCATTGGAATAATCGAGGTCGAGAAGAGGTGGAGAATATGTCAAGGACGGGATTTTTGGATGTTAAAAAAACTACTTTGATAAAAACCATCTTGTCGTATATGACGTAATGGTCGCTTTTTGCATAAAAATTACGCAACAGTGACTCTCCTTTTCTTGTATCCGAAAGAAAATCCCAATTAGTGTAATTTTACCGCATTAAATCGACCTTTTAACAGTTTATTGCTCTTCAAGTTTGCTTTAGATCCTTTTTTTTTATGATTCATCTTTCCATTAGTTTATATGGAAATCTAACGATTGCCAGTGAATAACTATGAAGACGTACTGAATATTTTTAGAAAACTTGGGATAATAAATTGCACATTTATATTTTCTTTTTAGAGTTTTATAAAATTATAAAGAGAGAGAGAGGGGGGGAAAAAGCAAAAGTAAGTTCCACGTTTTACTGTACGGGTCAAAAAATAATAGGCAACCCGTAGAAAAATTAAGCCATTAATTTTTAAATGCACGGATTTGTCGCGATTAATTTGGATCATAGCAGTAGAAAGCGAAGTGCGCTCTGCAAGCCAGCTAAAAACAAGGTGCATCATCAATCGATGACAGCCTCGTTACAACTGTCGGTATCGCGTTTAAAAAACCGTTTCTCGATCACGTGATCCAGCAGGTGTATAAAAAGGGGACAATCGGCGACGGCGAGCATCGACCGGCCAATTAAACCATCTGCGCTTCGCTTAATGGAGTTGGCCCAGGGCGACAAGTGGTCCTGGCCTTGGCACGCATCGTCTGCGCACATGGCCCGTTGGGCCGGAGACCTTTGACCTGGCAGACGGTCACGTGAACGCAACCACCTGTTCCGATCCGTAACATCTCCTGCCCGTTTCGATGGGTCGAACTAACGGCGCTTCCTGTTATAAAGGACGAAATCTTATACAGTACACGTATACTGTAGTTCGTATAAAGTATTTCATTTGAGTTAAACCGACGTAAAATTTCTGTTTCTAACTTATATATATATATAAAAAAAGTTTTATAAGAATTTAGTAACCTAGTATATATATAATCGTAATAAAAAGAAAAATATATTCTCTCGAGTTTGCTTTTTGAACGAAATTCTTGATTGAATTACTCTTATCTGTTTGCTAGAAAAACACGATTTTATTCTAAATCATATTTATTTTATAGAAATGCGGAGGAATATGTTATGATGTGTAAACTGTACGGGTTTCGCTGAAGAGATGTAGAGGCTACAATTAAAATGCGAGACGAGACAGAGGGAAAATTTGCTATGACCGAAAGGGGTCGCCATCGCGCTCCACCCCCAAATAGAGGAATAACCTACTATGATATAAAAATATATGTTAACGAGAATTTTAAAAAATGAAAATAAATAAATAAACTATATATTAATTTAAGAAATGTTGAAAAACCTACAGATGCGATGCGTGGGAGGATCTTTAAATTTTAAGCTGTTCCCGGTGTGTAAACGTAAAAATCGGGACTGAAAACACATGTTAACTCGACAGATGTTACCGCAATTCGATACGTATTTTCCAGATCATCTGTAAATTTTAAAATTTGCTCTTCCTAAACTAAGCATAAAAGATGGTTTCGTTTGTAACGATATCAGTATTTCTTGTAGATATCTCGGCGTGTATAGAAATTTTTAAAAATGCCATTAAACATTTTTGATGCGTTTCTCAGATCATAATATTGATTCTTCTATATAACAAGAAGCTTTCTTCGTCTTTTCTCATTTGAGGGGAGATCGACAATCGCTTAACTTGTTCCCCATTCTTGCACACCTGGACCAGCTTTGCAGCCGCTTTTGCAACAAACATCTGGCCCAACTGACGAAAATTTAACTATTATCAAACTACTACTTTGAATACTTGATAGTGTCGTCTGATTCTTTGGTTAAACAATGAAGGGAATATCGGAATCTTTCCTGGCTCCGTTTTTTTATATTTGTGTATATATATAGAACAAAAAAACCTGTTATGAATGCGGCAGTTGTATTACTAGCAGTGCATCTGTTCTCATTCGATACTCGCCGCGTATTTATTGCAGTTACATAGTTATGCGTTCTAAAATATTTGAATTTATGAAGTGGATTGGCTTCTATTTCCCGAACGTCCCACGCTCTTCTCTCTATAAATTTATTCACCCAGCTCTCTCGTCTCGTACAAAAGATCTTTGCAAAGATTCTCTAAGTAAATCTTTTTTGCTAAATTATTAATGCATATCTAGTTTTCGCACTTTTCTCGCCTAACTTAGTTAGCTAGTAGCAAAAGCACTGTCGTGTTTTTTAAAAATGCATTTTTTTTTTTTTTTATTATTTCGTTAAAAAATAATGTAAACTGCGATAACATAAGTAAACGTCCAAAACAAGTTCTAAGCCAAACCTTATGTATAGTAATTAAAATTGCTAGAATAGTTCTAGAAATAATTAGGAACTTTTAAATTGCTGAAAAATAATCATTTCGGTATTGTCCATGATAATTGCCAAAAATTAATAACAATGAACTGCAATTACATTTTATCAGCATGTTAATTTTATCTAAAGTTTTTCTTTAATTGAGTAAAGTCATTTACTAAACTGCTGTATCCGCCATTTGCCTGGTAAACGATTGCTTAATATATTTTAAATCATTAACACTTTTTTTTAAACTTAATACAGTATTTTTTTAATCCCTCAAACAATAGCTAACAATAGCTATCCATTCCAGCATTTTAATTTTTCGTATCTACGAATTTTGAATTTTTATTAAAAAATAAAAGAAAAATTGTACACGGAATATAAATATCGTACGCATTTTTATTTTTACAGATTTAATTTATATTGACAATAATAAATTCGTTCATTTTATTTGTCAAATTCACAACTGATAAAATTGATCATCTCATTAATAATTTGGCAGCAATTAATACGAACATTCATCTCCGTTATAATTGGTGGATGCAATTCACGTGACTAAATACAAAATCGAATTTTACCGATAAGAAAAAAATTTATTATAAATTTAACACTTATCGTTCGACTCGAGGGTATCTTCGGACATTACCTGTGAGGGGGGTATGAATATGGTCAAATTTCCATGGCAACCGTGACGCCTTCTCGTGACGTCAGATAATGGTCTTATTTATATCTGGCTTCTGACAAATAGTAAACAATAACCTTATTTATATCTGGCTTCTGATAAATGATGTTGATCGAGTATTTTTAGAATCATTTGGACATTATTATTTTTTTTTCTACTGGCGTGATGTCACTTCTAACTACGCTTCTTCTTTAACGCCATTGTTGCTACCAAACGACGGAAGCGTCCCTCTGATGGAAGATTTAAATATTAATTTACGTCATTTTTTTTCTCACAAAGTATATTTAAAATCTAACCTACAAAATCATTATAGTAATGATAAAACACACATTAAAATCATTAATACAAAAATCAAATTTAATTTAGTAACGGAATTAGGATCCAATTAAATATCTAAATTTTAATTTCGTTTTTTTGACTATCAAACTAAATATTATGCAAGAAACTGTTCCATTTTAAGATTTATCAAAACAATTCGACTCTCTCGACGGCGTAAAAACCTTACAAATGTTTGCAAAATGCAATTTTTTAAAGCAAATTTTGACTTCAATCTCTTATCTGCGAGCAATTTGCCATTTTATCGTGGAGGTTTCCCGATTTATCAACATGATTGTTGCATTCCGTATTAAAATATGTGCACGATATTCACCGCATCGGCACTCGTTAATTATTGTCAACATCGCGTGATTTAGTGGAATTTATTAGCTACCAATTGCCATTGTCTAGATTTGTTTACTTACAAGGGAGAAAAAAAAATCGCAAGTTTCGCATCGCTAGATGAGATCAATGCCAAGTTAATGCCGTGTTATGTTGTTGATTGATATAAGCCAAAATACTAGAGGGGAGAAAAAATGCTAATTTTTTTTTAACCAGAAAAAAAAAGAGAGAAATGTAAACATACCTCAACACTCGACCGATTCCTCTAACTAAATCAGAGCGAAAAACAAACCAACACATCGTGATCAAACTAAAAGCGAACGATTTTGCATTCGATCTCTTTTTCTCTTGTTATTAATTTACATAATTTTAACATTTTGTTTTGATATATTTAGTCTTTCGTATTCACGTTTAAAATTTGCAATAAAAGATGGCAAGATTTATGGTGATAGCTTCTTACGCTCCTACAAGGGATTTATGCAAATTAGGAAGGTGTTGCATCTGAAAGAAAGAAAAAAAGTTTTTCCTTTTTCTTTCTTCCTTTTTTTTTAAGTACATAATGCGTAAGAAAAATTACAAAAACGACATTTTTTAAAAAATTAAAATAACAAATATCGCTCTTATACTTTGCCACATTAATACGATTTTTAGTGATATTCGCTCTGAGTCTTTATCTCGCAAACTAATACCACTGCTCTAAATTCCGTTGTAGTAGCGATACATCAACAAATAACCTAAAAATCATAAAATAAAATCGAAGAATCGCATAAAAAATATTAAAATCGCAATACGAGCGAGCGTAACCGAAAATTCGGATCGACGTTAACGCGAATCGCACTCGACGCTTTCTAAGACGTATGAACAAACTAGAGACAGTTGCGTCATCGGAGCAAAGCGATATGATAATCATCTGCAGCAAATGTCACATCTGTCAGATATAGAAAATAACCTTCCCGTCAATGTTAAGAACGACATACGAAATCTAAAGACTTCTCTGCAAAGCATACCTTTTTTTTTTTTTTTGTAAACATCAACAAAATAATGGAATTTAATATAAACTGTATATAAAAATCGATGAAACGAAACGAAAGGTTATTCTGTGACCAACAAGGTGGTGACATAAAAATCTCAGGTGATTGAACTTTTCCTTTTTGGTTCATAATTGTTTACAGAATCAGCTTTTCACCAATTAATTTCCTCTTCTTTTGCTGATTTTTGCTTCATCGAGCAGAATGAATTTGAACCAAGCAACCGATGCTCTTTATTTTATTATTATATATATATAGTATTTACTTTTCCATTCCCCTTACTTTTCTTTACCCGGCTCAACCGAATATGGCTGACGTCTTTTAGAAATTTTTAATTTAAAAGAGCAACCAACATATTGTCGAGAGACTTTCCGTTTTTAAAAATTTAATTAAGCTTTAAAAACAATGTTATTCCTAAGGAAACTTAATTAAATAGGACGAATTCGCGTCATAACGAAACGTAGGAAAATCGCGTACTAATTAAAAGAATGATAGAAATTTGCGTGCCGGTATATATAATGTGTAGGTGTTGCGAACTCACAGTCGCAATTACCACCTTTGTAAACAATATTTCCAAAGTATTTACGTAAAATAAAAATAAAAATAAAAAAAATAATTCATTTCCTATAAATTCCAAACTCCGTTTCATCTGTAAAATGGATCGAATGTGGGTTAAAAGAATAGGAATCGTATCGGCGAGTTTATATATATATATATATATATAAAATTTATTTATTTATCTAAGAAATGGGAAAAATATCGGTGTAGTAGTTTTGTTTGATGTGCAATTATTCTTATCGAGTTTTAGTATATAAACAGTTGTTAAAACAGTATATTTCGTGTGGGCGTAGAAACAATAAATATGAAATTTCTGCTAAAAAATTGAACTATTTTTCGTTTTCATCCGCATGAAATTCGATAAAGATTATCCTACTTTCTGTGAGAATATCGTACGGGATTTATTCCTAAATTCCCAAAGCTAAAAAAGGAAAAAAAATCAAAATACAAAATAAACTCATCCATCAAGTGAGTTATAAACGCGTGTTTCGGGCCGATAGGTCGCCATATTTAAAGTTAAAACAGCAGCTAAAGTCGTAAAATCGCAACTTGCTTTCATATTAATCTGACGAGTAACGATTGTTGCATCGGTTAGACATCTTTTAACGCTCCGGATAAGATTACGGCGATTTTAATTAAACACTTTTGGCATTTGAACTCGACTTATAAAATTTTTTGACGTATCGATATTGTAACAAAAATTTGAGAGTTACGTTGTTAAATTACGATAATTAGGCTATTAGGATTGGAAGAACAACCTGTCGAATGGAAGAAAACAGATTTAACATCCGTCTATTTTCCCATCCACATAAAGATGTTTGAGCTACTTCCGTTTGTTCTGACAGCTCTATCTCATTACAGACAATCTTGACCTCGCGACATTTAGGAAGACTAATAGTAGCCATTCTAACGTATGCATCTAACTACAATATAAAAAAATATCTATAGTTTAAACATACATGTACTATTAAAAGTAACAACCCACCTTATACATAAAAATATATATTTATGGAGATCGATACATCGATTTTTTTTAAACATTTCAAATCGATGATTAACGTCATAGTAAATGAAATAAACCAATCGCGTATTCATTTATATCGATTTACACTTTAATTTTTCGACTGTTAATTGGTCGTATTTAAAAAAAAACTTAAATCCAAAACGATTGGTTAACGATCGTTTTCGAATTTTTGAAAATTGTACGTGATGCCAGCAAAATTTAAATAATAATAATTAATTAAAAATTAATAATGATAATCATACGATTTTTGGCTATAAAAATTCGATGGAGTAATTAAAAGAGGACGACAAAAATCCTGCTATTAATAATAACGCGACTCATGTTACACCAAGGCGCCCATGTAATAGATAAAACCACCATATTGGCGCCTGTATCCCACGTGGTTGTCTATTTAATATTATATAAGTAGATGATAATAAACCTTAGTGCGCTATATGCCAGCTGGACTTTACACAGACGGATTATATACATTTTATTTTATATGGAGTAAATAAAAAAAAAAAAAATATTTTTTATAACCACGCGCGTATGCTGTCGGAAAAAATTTCCGTTTATACACTGTAGTTTTAAAAAAAAATCGGATATTATGACGTTTGTATTGCGCGTACGCGATTAATAGACTAAACAAACTGTACTGACCTTTTCCTACGTTCATCCATGGTATTGACCGTTGTGTGTGCATCGACGAACACTTTGCACATTGACGATAAAACATTTATAAACGTTTACTGAGGCGTCCTGATCCATAGCAGAGTCTGGGCTGCTTTGCAAAGCGCGATTGTTCTGCAGTAAAGACCAACCGTCATGTAGTAAAGATGGAGAGACGTCAGACAATCACGTAAATTCGGACGGTAGGTAGACAACGGATGCAGCCATGATCACATCTAAAACCACAGACCTGTTAGGAAGGTGTGCAGAGGTTCTGGAGTTTGGTGTGCCCGGACAACGCCTCAATCGATCTGTGTGGTGCACAAGCGTGCCACGTCATAGCCGGGACTTCGTTCACGTCATAGGTAAAGCCAGTCCGGAGCTGGAAACGTCATTTTCCAAACACGTCATTGTTGCTTTTACATTTTGATCGTATTCGATTTTTTTCCCTCTCTTTTTCGTCGCGAATTACGTATTATAAACGCGCGAATTATATCAGCCTCTTGCGCAAACGCGCGACATTTCGCTTACAGCGCTAACCGGAACGCACATATAACCAGTAAATTCGTTTAACCACCTCTGTTTTTTTTACACGTAACCGGTTGATATACGACAGGTAAAACTTCCAGATATCGGATATCAATCGTTATTACGTTTATCGATATAACGTATTGTACGCAAACCAATTCGGACTTTACGTCCAACATAAAGCAGTAATGACGTCAGTGGTGACGTATGAGAGGGAACATATTTGCCTGTTTGCTAGTGACCTGTTTCTAAAAATAGTAAAAGTTGACGCGTCGAGAGAAAGACCTCGTTTTTGAAATTCTTCTTCCGCACTGACAACTCTCTTTTTTCAAACTACTAATAGATTTTTCTACGTGGAATCCTCGACGGATAAATTTTTGTTTCCGGTCAAAAATAATTTCCGAAAACGTACTACAGAACACACATATGTGTTTAAGTACCGTTTTTTAATTACGAGAATAGTTTTTTTTCAAGAGTAAAACCACTTTAAACCCTTACCTACAACAGACAAAAATTTTATCGCTACCATCACCTTTTGACATTTTCGAGTGAGGACAGAAGATTCGAACGGTCGGTGTTTACTTATTTACTGTTCAATTTAGAAAATTATCAAAATACTTTGTATATAAACTGTATATACATACAGACCACATAATGTACTAAATTCTAAAAACCGCCCGAGTGTTTCTGGTTTATACATTTTTTATATTAAAAAAAAAAAGTTTATCAAAAAATCAATTTTTCTCAGATGTCATTTTTCTTAGAAACAAGTTAAACATAAAAAAAATATCTTTTCTTTGTAAACATGGAAAAAAAAAATTCCTTTTTTAAAATTATCGATTTAACCACAAAAACTGCCTTCATAATCACGATTTTAACACGTTTTTTAAGATCCGTTTAGCGCTCTTTTAAAGTAAAAACTTCGTAACAAAAATCGTTATCATTTTTAATTAATCAAATTTATTTATTTATTAAGATTTGATAAAAAAAATAAAATAAAAATATTTGAAAAATTTTGTGTTTTCGAACCACATTTTGGGGGAAAAAATCGATAAAATACCTCAGCGCGATTCGATTTTTCTAGAACATATTTTTATATTATATACTGATGGAAACGAGTGGGAAATGATTTTTATAGAAAGTTTATTTTTACAAATTTTGTCTCACTTTCGAAACATCCCCCCTTTATTGCTTTCTCCTTTACGTTTGCAACGTTATGGAAGTCTATTGCTATGGTAACTGCATCTGTAATACATCCCGTGACGTCACGGAGGAGGAGATATTTCTGTTGCTAGGGTGTGCGGAAGGAGCGTTTTAGGATGGAATATTAATCCGTTCATTGGATAATATTTACGAATTTAATTACCTGCATATACAATATTATTGTACTCGTGTGTCAAATACTTAAAAGAGAAAGCTTGCGCGATAGAGTTGCATTTTTTTATTTTCATTTTATTTTTTTATATCGTGCGCCAGATCAATCGACTATTGGATAAAACAGAAAATACTGGACAGTGATTCTTTATCTCAGCACGAGAATACAGTATATAATAATGATGATAATAAAACTTACGCAAAAATATTTATGTAAAAGAGAAACTGAGTTTATACAACTCTTTCAATTATGTATACATAACCGCACACTTTAAACAGTTATTTTTTTTTCCACTTGAATAACAATTACGTGTATGTATAAAAATAATGTAATATTGAAGTAAACATGTTTTTTCAAGTAAAATTTGCCTGCACAATAACATAAATTTATTCTTTTTTTTTAAAGTGCAATGGAATAAGATGGGTTGATGCTGTGCAAATATTGTCGCACACTCGTCTAGTTTAAATTGCACTGGATGTAGAGAGGGAAAATTGAGTCGAAAGGTTGCTGCTCTGTAAATCCGAATCTCGATGGAGGTTGCTGCTGCATAGATGCACTTTAACGGAGTGACCAGTTAATTTTAGCCTATTGAACTCGTTGCTTGTTACAATTGCTGTTAAACAAACATTGAGAGACAGACAATCAATAAAGCATCTGCTTCTTGGTCTGCCAAGACTTGCGTCATCTAACGTCATAAACCCTCAAAACGATTACGAAAGGCAGCTTTGTCGTCTAGGTCAGACTAGACATCTGGTCGATTGTTTAACATCTGCACACACGTTCGTTTCCTCGTGTTTTTCCGATCACATTCGGAACGATGTCAATTAAAAAGAGGTGCATATTTTTGTCTGGTACTCTTAACTGGCGACAGTGACTCGCGTGCGTTTTTATCGACTAAATTGCGGTTTAAAATCGTCTACAGGGCGCAGTAAACTGATTGATCATTGGAACAGAACCGCCAACGTTTGAATGCTTCTAACCTTGAACTACGTTAACCTCGTTGCTATAGCGACTGCAGCTAGGACGTAGACTCCGCGCTTGCAACTGCTTTATTGGACCCGGGATTCGCGGCATTCGTCCTTATATACAGTATTTTTATGTTGATCAAATAATGTTACGCGTGTTTACGGTCGTTACTGTTTAAATCCGTTGCCTATTTTCCCCGGAAATACGATTTTCCTGCTGAAACGACGACGTTTTTCTCGTTGCAAATGGATTTTTGTTTCTCCATTAACGACATTCATCAACTTGCACCGACCCACACTCGTTTTTCTTCAATGAAATTTATTCCAATCACATTTTTGAAAGGTTAATACAGAAAATGCAAAAATGGGTTAAATTAATTTCTGTTTTTTTTTTATGGAATGCGACATAACAATTAAAATGATTACAAAATAAATTGGAAAGCCAATTCTTTCTTTTTTTTCAGTGAAATCTCATGTAAAAAAAACTTGTGATAGTTTTTAGTCTATTAAATTAAAGAAATATATAAATTTATTCCTTCATAGATTCTTCTGTTGGTGCAGCAGCAGCTGGAACATCATCCTTGTCTTTATATTTCTTAGAACCAGACACTATGTCGTCGATTCTTAGTAGTAATATTGCAGTCTGAATAAGAAGAAACAAATGTTTAAGTAAGACTCAGAAACAATCCTTTTTAAGAAATTACGTGTTATCCATTTGAAAAAAAAAAAAAAACAGCAAGTGCAATTACAATAATGTTTTTATCAAATTAAATTACTACACATACCTCTATAGCTGTTTTATAGGTCTGAAGTTTGACAGCTAGTGGCTCCCATATTCCCAACGTTGTCATGTCTGCTAATTTACCTGTTTCACCATTAATACCCCAATTGCTGTTTCCAGGTGTAGCGTGTTTAGCCTGTAAAAATATTATGCAAGAATAACTGCATTAAAAAAAAATCATTCTGTACACAAGTCAGACTGAAAATAAACATTTAATTATTTGTATTTGACTGAAGAAAACAAAATCAGATAAGCATGATATTATTTTTAATTGGAAAACTCCACTGTTAATTTATAAAAATTTGTTTATACTATTTAGAAAATCAAAGGAGGATAAATTCAAGTTAAATATTTACACAGACTTTAACCTGTTCTTGGCAATTTCTAATATTAGAAGTGTTTTAAACAAAAAACTGGAACTGTAATGGCATTTAAAAAAAATATACCACAATAATTCTATTTATCAATTAATACAGTTAAACACTTGTTACCTATTTACCTAAATACATTTAAATATATGTCATTAATTATTATTTTAAAATATATTCACATTGTTATGGAGTTAAAAATAGAAATTAAATTATTGTATATTCTTTAAATTTTGGGATAATTCACATTGTTTCCAGATGTTACAATTAATTTCTTAGTTATAAAAATGAAAATTGAAAGTTGGATGTAATAGAAAAATCTAAAAATATATTTAGAGAATATATTAAAGAATTTTAAATTAAATCATGCTATAATCAGCAGTGCATTTTGGTGTAAACAAATTAATAATGCTAAATGCATGCATATTCAAACACTTCCTCCTATCTAGGACAGACTACTCAAGTTATTAAGATGAATGCATTTTTATATATTTACTTCACTTGCATTATACTTTTATCAGATATATATGTTTAATAAGATGGTCATCTTTGGTTACTAATTTGCGAAAAGTTACCAAATTCTATCTTCTATTAACTCCAGCATTTTCTCTTTGTAAACAGAAGGATTAAAATTTTGCCATTATCAAATGGTGTCTCACATTTATTGTTTTCATTTCTTTTATTCGTATTAAATGTAATGGTGATCATCAGACTAAATTTTTTGATGATGATAAAAATTTACAACATAAATTGCAATAAAATTATATGAAAAATAATTAAACAATGCATTTATTACATGCATCATAGTCATTTAATGTAAAACAATTTTTTAAGCACTGCGTATAAAATGTAATGATAATATAAACGGATATTAATCTTCTTATAAAAAGCTGTATATTTCGAGGAAAAAGCTAAGTATTATTTAATTCAATAGGATTATGTATAACATTCTTTAAAAGATTTCATAGGATTAACACATTTCTAGATAATAAGTAATCAGAAATGTTGCTTGACCAGCCTGAAACATGTAGTTGTAAAAGTTAATTTTGTAAATTCATACATTTTTTATGAATAGATTTCAATGTCTTACATTAAGAATGATGATAAAGTGATCAGGACAAAAATATCAAACATGTCAATCTCTAAAAATAGATATTCAGTAAAAACTTTTGGAAAAACTAATACATGTTATAATATAAAAAGGCATTGCAAAAATAGAAAGAAATTAATTGATGCAATAAAAAAATAGTTTTAAGACCAATAATAATATTGCATCATTAAACAGAACTGATAAAAGCAAGACAGGAAATTTTGATTTAAATGGCAATTATTCCTATCATAAACTAAAAATTATTATTTATATACACATAAGCATGCAAATAAGAAATAAATGAATTTAATTCTTCAAAATCTTTCTCATTTAATTCTAACATATATATATATATATTTGAACTAAAACCCATATTTAATTTTGTATAAAGAAATTAAAATCATTATCATCATCAATGCAAAAATCATAACATACAAATTTTTCTAATCACAACACTTAGAAATTTAAAATTCAAATTATATATGAATCAGCATACTCTTAATTTTAATAATTAAATCCTAATGTTAATAATTATATATTTATCTATACTGTTTGAATTATTATTGTTAATGTAGAATATTCTTGATATTATATATAGCATTATGTTATATCAATAAGAAATTGATTATTTTAAAAAATGATCATAACTTAATTACAAAAAATAACTACAAAATAGGTTGTGGAAAGAATAATAAAATAAATTTTAATCATATGACAAAAACATTTAAAGACTCAAATTTTATCCCCATTCTTAGCAGTTACTTTTTTAAATTTTTGTACCACAATATATAATGATTAAAAAATTGATACTGAATATGATAATCACAGAATATTCATTACATGTAAATGTATTAATAATAATAATAATAAAATAAAAATTGCAAAAAATAAAATTACAGATTAGCATACAGTATTTCAGTTTGCACACTAATAATAACAATCATATTAAATAAATTATAACTGAAATTAAACAAGAATATTTCCATATTTGTAGAAACTCTAAGATATGAGTATTCTTGCACAGTAGTAACAGAGCAGTTGATTACAAAATTAAGAACAACTAATCAAAAATATTTCTGTAAATCTTTTATTTCTTTTTTTTATGGATTGTTGTAGAAATAGATTTTTTGATTAGTTAATCTTCATTTTTGTACTCAACTATCTCTGTTTTAATCTTTTATTATTGTACTCTTAAGATATGAATATTCTCACATAGTGTGGCAACTACATTATGTGATAATATTCATATCTTAGAATTTCTACCTAACCTACAATTCTGTAGTAGCTATCAACTTTTTTGCTTCAAAAATATTTGAATTCTGTGCATATTTTTTTAGAACATGCACAGAAATCAAATATTTAATTATATCTAATTACTGAATTTATATTTTTAAAGATTTTTAATAATTTTACTTTTATTCAAGAAAATAAAAGTAAAATTATTAAAAATCTTTAAAGATATAAATTCAATATTTAGATGATAATTTGAATACATTTTTGTGGAGAGAAATTCAGAGAACTTTTTATATGTATTTTGAATTTTTCAAAAATTATTTCTTATGTAGAAAAAATATCGAGAATATCAGATTGTTGAAAATTTGATTATTAAATTTTATAGATATGAATTTAACTCACAATTTGTTACATAATATCAAAGAAATTGATAACATTACAGATGAATTTATTGTTGTTTAAAATATTAACAATAGTAAATTTATTGGAAGTTTTAGTAAGAGTTTGATATAAATCGGAAATAAATATAAAAACAAAAATTGTACTCAAATAAAATTAATAGTTTAAATGAACAAAAGATTACAAAATTTAACAATTAATTTCTAATATCTGTTGGCTCATTTGTTTTTTTTAGATCAGAAATAACAAATCTTTTATTTGCAGAATATCTTTTAAATTCAAAATCACTGTTAATATAATATATATACAAGCAATTCATATTTCTTTAATCATGTAAAAGATATATATTGCATAATTTTTTAATATAATTTAGAAACATATTCTTTTTGCATTTTAAATTGCAAGTATCCCTTGATTTATAAATATCTATTTTACAAATTTTTGTATTACCACCATTTAACAGTTTTTGATTTGTGAAGATAATTTTTTGCTTTAACAAAGAATCACTGACTGATTAATCTATTATAAATTATTCAAATCGATGATTGTGTTTTGTTCTAAACTGAAGGGCAAAAGTTAAATTATAAACACAAAAAATAGATTATCTAAAAAAAAATTTAATATTTACTTATTTTTAATATTTACTTATTTTTTTTTAAATTTATTATTTTTACTCAAACATACACAAATAAAAAGATTTTGGTTTATTTTTTAAAAAAATCAGAAGTTAAATTTCTAAATGCTTATAATATTGATCTACTAAAAATCATGACAAACACAAGGAAATTCAAAGAAGAATCAGTGCACATGCCTCCATCACTTAGAAAAGAACAAAGAAATAGATATATAGCAATTATTTAAATTATCAGTAATATAACTATTTGTATTATGGTGCCCCTTATCATTTTTTCTGGATCAGCTATTGATAACTAATCTTAATAAGGACTATAATCACTTCAGACTGCAATGAAGACCTCATAACGATTTCTCATACTGGTCGCAAAATAGTCTCATGGCATACTCAATATACTAAATCAGATTTAGGTTAGAAGATTTGATTGGCTAATCTATTTGATCATTCCCTGTTCATCAAGATATTGTTCCTCAAGATAATACCTACTAAGCATCATCATCTACCAATATGAATACTAGACCTACTACATCTATAAATGGAAGAACATATGGTTCAAGAATCTCAGTTCTATAACATTATCTTTTCAAAGTTCCTCCTCAAAGATGTGAAGATCCGGGCAGCCATTAATAGTGATCCTTGCTCGTACCAATAAATCTCCACCTTGTAAATGAATAATTTCACTACTGTTTGATGACTTCTACTGCATTTTCTCCAATTAAAAGTCTTTCTAAAATCAAACTGAATATGAACTAATCTGTGTATAAAATTTTTCTTTATATGTTAGTGTCTCAAGTGGCATGTTAACAACAACAATTTAAATTCATTCTTTTCTGAATTAAGAACAAGAGGATACAGACTGTTGGTCTCCTGGCATAAAAACCTGAATTAAGCCTTTTATAATCACAGTTTGCTTTAAAATTCTTCTTTCAATCTATATTACAAAGAAATTAAATTCTGTAATGGCAACAAAAAAAAAGCACAATATAACAGATATGGCAAAAATATGCAGCATCTCAATAACTGTATCGACTATACATGATCTAAAATTTAAGAAAAAAAATTACTGTTTCAACAAGTTTGCCCCTTTTTCAACTTGTTTCCAAACTTCTATGATGCTTAGCAGTTAGTTATAGGTAATAAGTTATTTTAAAGTCTTGTATTAGGAGAATATTCTTCAACAAACTTATCTCTGTATCTTGAAACTGTTTTCATAATTCTGATACCACCATTCTTCATAGATTCAACTTCCTGGCCATATCAGTTTGATCCAATCCCATTTTTATCTAACAAATTATCCATCTAAATGCCATTGCAAAAAATGAGGTAAACAACACATATTAAGCATTTTCTAAGATTTGATTATTTCAGAATTACAGATAAAAAATTCCAAAAATAAAAAATAACTATAGTTAATTTCTGACAGAATAACTTTTTTAGCATCTTGAGAATTGCATATTGTCAATAGGATATGATATTTTAAATATGTTTTACATATTTAGCATGCATTAAAAATATTTTTTTGACATTTTCTACTTCACATTTAAATATTAAAAAAAATTGAGAAGAATGATTCATAATATAACTTTTTCCCTTCAATGTATAAAATAAGTTAATCTCTAATGCATATCATAATTTTTTTGTATAGCAGATCCTCAGCTTAGTTTTGTAATAAAAAATCTCCTTATTCTGATGTTTTATCATTAAATAAAATGAAATGAAAGTTATATCCATATATCAGTATCCATAAGTTATTTATTGCATTTTCAAAAACTTTTGCAACTATACTAATTTAATTTCATAAAGTATTGATTTTACATTATTCTACATGTATACAATTACAAATATGACAATGTTTTCTACAAATATTTAAATCTGAACTATAAAAATATTTTGTCATTCTATTGAAAAATACTAAATATAAGCAAGTCTTTAAATAAGTGAATTATTTTGTGTCTATTAGTTTTATTAAAATAATTATCATAATAAAATTGATAATTAATGTATTTCTAGCAGATAGTTTAGCAGCAAATTATTAAATACGCTGGACTATCAGAATATGACAAATTTATTTACTTTTATTTAACCAATAAAATTCCATAATTATTCAGATTATAGGAAATGTAAACTATAATAAAGCATTTCTAATGCTACTATTTAGATTCTGAAAATATATATCTAATTTATTCCAAAAACTTAATAAGATAAATAAATAAGACTTGTAATATATCAAAAATTTTAAATCAAATAATTTTATTTATAATTAATTGTTAACTATATCTCATTTAGCTACTATAGCTAAAATTTTATCTCAAAACTATTATTATTAGTAAGCAAGAATAAAAACTTTATTTTTAATATGACTGTTAGTTCATTTAGAAATATTTTATATATGAACAAATACTATTGAAACCCTAGTTTGTTGATATTTAAGCAAATTGTCCCATCTCAAGATTAGAAAAACAGGACACAATCCAGATGGGATTGGTGGTTGAAAACTGCAAGGGCAAAACACCTAGTATTGATAGCATAACATAGTTATTTCAAGCTTTATTATTATTGAATTACAATCAAACTATACTCATTATTTATTACAAGAGTGGAGAACCTTTTTAAAGGTGAATAGTAAAATTGGCTAAATATTTTTGTAAAAATTACCCTTTGTGTGCCAAATCCAAATGTTAATTTAATTAAAAAAATATATGAGATCCAAGTTTTGGAGTGCCCAAAAAATTTGACAGTGTACTACTTTGGGCACACACCATCCCTGTTGTTGTAATTTTTGCATTTGTATTAGTTAATTATTTTTTTTTATATTCAAAATTTTAGTATATTAAAATTTTAAATATGTAAAATATAAAATATTAATAGAATAGATGCATACTATTATATAGATTCAAATTTTAATATATTAAAATTTTGAATCTATATAATAAGTATGTATTCTGTTCTATTAAACAAAGAGAGATTCAGCCCAAAATATTTTTATTATATGATAAACATATTCCTGGTATAATTTAATGAATATATTTTGATTCTTCAGAAGACCTAATTTGTTTCAATTTTATAAAACAAATACTTTATCTTATGCAATTATATAATGATTAATGGGAAATTCTAAATTGTAACTGTATAATGTTTTACAATATAAAATATAATCAGATGAATTAAAAATTTAAAAGATAATGTCACTTGCATAATCTTACTCTATAGCCACTACATTTACATCACATCATGCTGTTTTAAAACTTGCAGGTGATGTCAAATTATGGATTTCAATATCTTTTTGTTATATAAGAATGCTAATATTAATATTAATAATATTAATTTTAATATAATATTATGACTCTGATATGATAAGGATGTCATAGTTCATTCCCTATGTCATAGTTCATTCTTTTAACAGTAGATACCAGAAACTTATACCATAATCAGAATAATGTCATTTATATGATAATTTTTTCTGATTCAAAATTCAGTAAAAATATTCTTAATAAGATTAAATAGTATTTTTTTCTCTTTATAAATAAATTAATGAAAATAAATAAATAAATGAAATATTTTTCAAACACATTGAAAAAATCGTGTTATTTAGTAAATTCTTGTATATTTTCTAAATATCATGAAGATAATTTGCATTATTTATACTAAATACGCAATATACATTTCATTATTTATTTATAAAACAGATAATAGTTTTTATTTGTAGATTTAGTCATAGGAAGAATGAAGGATGAAGTGAGAAAAATATAGAACAGCAAGAGGAAAGATGAAATGGAACTTTCAAAAAGAAATTATTAAAGGATATTAAGGGTAATACAAAACTTCTTAATCAATAATACAACATAACAAACAGTGAATAAATATTAATTCCACACAAAGGAATATATATATATATATATACTGTATTTCATTATAAAATTATAAAAAATAGAAACAACAAACAGTATTTCAAGTTTATTAGAATTTATATTCACTTTTAGTCTTGCTTTAGATATATTTCTCCCTGATAGGCAGATTTAAGAAAATAGTGGAAATCATATAGCACATTTTTAAAATTCTGGGAAAATTTTAGTCTGGATATAGGAACAGAAAACAATTTCATAATAAAAAATAGACGTCTTTTAAGCATTTGTTTTTATTCCTAATCTAATCAATCTAAAATTTTAGTTAGAAATCAAAACATCTCAGTTTATTTTTTAAGAGTTGAAATATATAATTTATAAGAATTTTAAAAATTTAAACATAAACATGAAGAAAAATGCATCTTGCTAGCTAACTGAATCATTGAAGTAATATAAACAGAATTATACAAATTCTGAAAAAGTATAAAGAAATTTCTTTTACCTATTTTTTGGATTTTTAATTTTTATTTAACAAATATACCACAAATACCCATTTTTTATTAAAATAGAAGGTAATCTGGTTACCCACATATTTTCAGCAATATTTTAAATAAATTCTATATATTATTTAAATTATTTAAATGAATATTTTATATAATACTAAAATATAAATTTATTATGTTTTTATTCTGAGCATATAATACTTACACGAAGAGCAGTAAGAGTACGAATTGTATCTCCACCACAGTTCTGAATAAGTGTACGAGGTATTATTTCTAATACTTTTGCCACTGTTTGATATGGCCATTGTTGGACACCAGTAATAGTTTTAGACTTCTCTTTCAAAATCTGAAAACATTCATTTACACACAATAAAAATAAAAATAAAGATAATAAATAATCATTATAAAATACAAATTCAAACCTGAGCCACACTCATTTCAACTGCACCACCTCCAGGAACTAAATAAGGTTCTACCATCACATTTCGAGCTACACACATAGCATCCTGAATATTACGTTCCACTTCATTAAGAACATCCTTACTAGCACCCCTAAGTACAATAGTACATGCTTTTGGATCTTTGCATTCCGTTATAAAACAGAAATATCTATAATTATAAAAATATTTATATAAATTAAATTCACTATCTTTAATAATTTTATAAAGTTTTCAAATTATATTTTATTATAAGTATGGATTTTTCTCATTATAGTTTTTTGATTTTTATCAATATTGAAAGAGAATAAAAGTATTTTTTTAAATAAATTTTTCCAAAAAAATATAAAAAAAATAAAAATAAAACAAAGATATATTTGACTCTTCAGGTATTTTTCAAGCTAATAATGTAATTAAATCATAATATTCCATTTAATAAATATTCTTGTTAGATAAATAGCATAGAAAAATTTTATGACATTTTGTATTATTATAATGTAGTAAACATTAAAGATTATATAAAAACAGCAATAATATGATATTTGTGTTTATAAATAAACAATTTTTCTGCAATGATAAAGCAAATGTATTTTAATCTTTCATTATTCTCTTATTATTCTTAAAATTAGAAGCTTAATTATTTTTATTTTTTTAATCTTTTTATAGTTTTAAAATATAATGAAATAATATACATATTTTAATTTTAATAGTATAAAACTCATGTTCCTGGCATTATATTATATTTATGCAATTTTACATAAGTTAAATTTACCTATGGTAAATAATTATCTAATAATTATGCTGAAATTAAAAATAGTTCATGCATTATGTATAGTCTATTTATATAAGAAGGATATACAATATAACTATCATAATATGAAGTATAGCATGATTTACATCATATTATCATAACTTTTATGACATATAGTAACTTTACTTTCAATAACAGTGTTAATTATCATTAACACTATTATTGATGTAAAAATACAATACTTTATTATATATTACACTATAAAGATAATTTTAAAAATATTTCTGCTTATCAAAAATTTTTTACATAAATATGAATTTACATAAGTTAGGAAATTTTTGTATAATATTTTCTCTATTCATTAAAATAAAATCCCCAAAAATATTTTGAAAAGTAAATCTTTAACCGTAGAACTGCCTGCGCAGAATGGCTACTGTTTTAAGCAACGTACGTAAATTTTTACGTAAGTTTTTAAATTATGAATTCGTCGCGACAGAAATCGATTGACATAAATATTATATATCATTAGAATCCGAACATTATGTAGTTTCGTAATATATTGATCAAATCTGTCAGATTTTAATCTATAAAATACAAAAAAATCGTAAAGTAATCAATAATTAATTAATTAATCTAATTAATTATTACTGCACAGATTTGCGGGCCGATTAAATCGGCTTTGGCAGCTCTACGGTTAAGGATAATAATCAAATAAGCCTGATGCATTCCAAACAAATACTTGATACTGTAACAGAATTTTAATAATTTGATATAAATTTTAATTAATGTTAGTATCATCTTGGAATTAATAAATAATTATTAAATTACAAATAATGCCATCTATTATTTAATAATTGAAATAGAATTTATAATTTATTTGAAGAAAAAAAATCTGCCGATTGAAATAGAATTTATAATTTATTTGAAGGAAAAAAATCTGCTTCAGCTGAGAGTAAACTAGGGACTTTCAGGATAATATTCTGATGTCTTAACTGCTAGACCTTCAAGGATAATTAGAAATTGATTCTTCAGATATTAATATAATTAATTTTAGCACATAGACAACAAACTTATCAATAGAAATATTCCTGATCAGATTTATCATCATGCTATGGGCCCACAATGCACTAGTCAGGTAACATTTATCAGCACAGTCATAATTATAAAGTAAATCTTCAATAATAATAACCAAATAAGCATAATGAATGCCAAACACTTTTTTCTTCAGATAAATTATTTATAAATTTTATTTCAATTAATAAATCATAGATGGCACCACTAGTAATTTAATTATTAATTTATTGATTCTGAGATGGCACTAACATTAGTTAAAATTTATTTTAAATTATTAAAATTCTATTATAATATCAAGGATTTACTTGGCATGCATTAGGCTTATACTTTGAAAAATTTTTCAATGAAAACAATTTGTAACTATCTGTTATATCACCATCATCTGATTGATATATAAATTTTTAGCTAGTTGTTTAGAAGCTGATCTTAAATGAAAACAAAAAAACACTAATGACTTTTAGATCTAAAGATGAAGAATGCAATTTTTTATAATAAATTTAACATTAAAATTCACTTAAACTAGAATTGTCAAGATTTTAATAACACAGAGCACTCACTAAAGATGAATGTATTATCTGGAAGTGCTTTAAGCATTACTAAAATTAATTACAGTTAAGTTCTCATTTAACATAAGGATTAAATTCCTGAAAAACTGGAACATTAACTGAAACCAAAAACATCATTGACTTAACATACAAATTTTCCAAGGAATGAGAACCTATTTCTAACCTGGGTCCTCTGAATGAAAAACCAAAAGATTTGCACCCAATCAATTTGCTTGAATGTCCTGTTCACTGTATAGTTTAATTAATATATTGTTCATATAAGCTATTGTTATGCTTTTCTATAATTACAGATAACACTTCATTTTCTATTATGAAAATTATTGTAAGAAAATAAGACTTTCTTTATTCCATTTCATTGCCTTAAAATATTTAATTTTTTAATTAATTAATTTAGTTTTTTTTTGTCAAAATAACAACAAAACAATGTAAAGTAAGGCAACATCAAATGAAAATCTGCTGTATTATATGGAAATAAAAATATTCATGTTAAGTTGTTCATGTGTTGAATGGGATCTTTAGAATTTTCCTGAAAAAATCTTAAAAGTAATTATTACATTATTCACAAACTTTTGAAGTTATGCAAATAATTAAGACCAAAGTTTTTTTACATAATTCAAATTTTATTTGTCATAAAAAATTATTTAACAAAAAATCTGAATCAAACTTCCAGTGCTAGAATGGGCTAAGATTATTGCATCTATACAATGTTATATCACCATACTGTTCCCTTACTGAAAGGGAGCCAATGCTGCAACAGTATCATAACAACAATATGATATTTAAGATCAACAATAAATATACAAACATAAATCAATCAAGTAATATAAAATTTTAAATATTGTAAATTAACATGCTTTCACTTGTAATCTACAAATATAGTAGATATTTAATGCTTTATATCTGAAAAAAAATAAATAAATAAAGTTATAGAAAATATTTGACTTAAAGTCAAATTTATTAAGTCAAGGAGATGCTGCAGTTATTTTAAGATTTTATTTGATTTGTATGTTAACTATTGTTAAAAATAATTATAATTAGAAAAATGTAAATATATGTAAATATAAATTTGCAGCATAATATACTGCATATTTATAATTTCTTTATATTACAAAATTTATATTTGTTTATAAAAAAAGAGTTTAAATTAAAAATATTGCAAATCATTTTAAATATTTCACAAGAAAAACTAATTATAAACAATTGTCAGCAGCATAAATTAATATCAAAGCTATTAAAAAATGTTTTATATATATATTAAATTAATTTCCCAAAAAATTTGAAAATAAAAATATTATACACAATTTATAAATTCATCTATAATTGCAATTTATTTATCTCATTTTATATTATTAGATTAATATGAAAAATATTTTATCAAAACATCTGGACATACAAAAATAAGTCATTTTATAAATCTATTTTTTTTTTTTTTTTTTTTTTTATGAATTGGAACAATCCATTTGGATGGAAACACACACAATTCCTTTTATATTATATATGTATATCATTTTAATTATAGACATTAATATTTAAAAATTCTAAAATCCATATACAAAAAAAAATATCAAATTCTTCCAAACTTCACTCACATTAGAGATGCTTTTAATATATCAAGAAAAGGCAGACTCCAACTAAGAAAAAACTGCATAAAATTAATATTTTAGGAAAATAAGAGAAGCATGTACTCTAAAAAATATATTCAAGCTGAATCTTTTCTATTAAATGCTTTTTATAACTGATAAAATTGGATTCATATTAAAAGAAAATTTAAGTCAAGATATGAAAAAAATTTAATAAAAAACAAGTTCAGAAACAGAACTGATAATGGAAAAAAGATATCTAATATGTTAACAAGAATCAGAATAAAACCAATTTGACTTTTAATAATCCTTACAAAAGTTCATTTTCTATATCATTTAATTTTACAATAGGTATTTAAATATCATATAGATATTATAATATTTGAATATTTAGTGCCATAATTTTTGATTTGAAGAATAATTACAAGTTTTTCAAAATTCAGCTAAAAAAATGAATTTCACACTAGCATTTTATTACAAATGAAATTATGATATTCAAGGTCAGACAGTTAAGTTTCAACAAAAATTCTGAAAACTGATTTTTATTATTATAAAGTATATATTCCTCAATTTATGACCACCTTGATTTGCAATGGTGACATTGACAAATTTTGTTATTGATCAATACAATCAAACTGGGTTTGATTCCTCGGCATAATGGTTTATATATGGAAATCATCATTTTTGTATCTGGTTCTTGTATATTTTGTATTTTTAAGTTTATCATGATAAAGTGTAATGTAATAATATATTTTGGTAATGAGCAATCCATAAATTTTGGGCATTTGACTTCCAACTGTTTCCAATTTATAGTGGCAGAGTTTGAAATTCTTGGATTGAACTCTGTCTATGACAGAGTTCAATCCAAGAATTTCAATTCAAAGTTTAGGACTAAATGTAATAGAAAGTTTCAAAGTACAATGTGTTTCCAAATTGCATGATGAATATGTTTTGCTTTATACTTGATACTTGTATGAAACATATAAAAATTTATTAAATAATTTCTTTTTAAATAAATATGCATGGCCTTAAATTTTAATATTTATATTCATTTTCATATTTTTATCTAACCATTCTATTTATTGACATGAAATATTTCTATTAGGCATAAATTAATTGCCATTATTCAGAAAATATCATCATCATCATATATAATAAAGGAATAAGCATGTGAAGTTCATGTTCCTGCACATGTACAAACTCTTGGGATATAGAAGTGCAGACATTACTGTTTCCTCTCACCTCAAATTTTTAATAGCATTTTTTACAAAACTAAGTCCCAATCGCATTATAAATTTTGTTTTAAAATATTATAGTTTACTTCCTGTTTATATTTGTATACTTTTTTTTGTTATAGGACTTCAATTTCTGGCTTTTTCAATTGAAAAATGTTGGCTGTTCCCAAGCCTGAGGATTCAGTTTGCACTCAGCATGCCAAGACTACATCATGGATGTATTATGGGCTACATAAACATTGCATTTAAATAATGTTTCATTTATTTCAGAAATTATAATTATTTTTATTTTAAGATAATAATTATAATTATTATCTAGTTTGGTCTGCCAGGGATTAAAATAGTCAGAAGTCTGCAAGAACCAATGCATGTGCATTCTTTATATTTTTGTTTTTATTATGGATGACAGTCTATGGTTGCATCAAGGGTTCAACAGCAAAATCTCAAATTTGACAGCTAAGAAAAAAAGTTTCTTTTTTGATGTATTTATGCATACAGTGGCCAATGGCAAACTAGTTTTGATAAAATAAAATTTAAATGAATAATATGTGGATGGCAATATTTGATTTATGTTAATTATCTACTGAAATAAATATGTACTTCAAATTTAATCATTATTGAATTTTGTAAATTTTCATAAATTATTTCTATATAGGGAATCTATACTATTCTTCCCTGGGTTGTATGCAATGTAAGTATCTTTATAATTATTTGCAAGCTTCGGAAATTTCCAAGTTCAATGTCTTAAAATTAATTACTCAAAATAATAGCACTCAAAAGCAATTGATAAACAACAATTTAATTTAAAGTAACGTTTCAGTCATTTAAACAACTATCATTAGTATCGAGAACAGAATTAAAGGGAATACAAAAGTTTAGTTCATTTTTAAATGCACATCACTTGAAAGAATACAAAAATTTAAAATTATAAATTTCCATTAACATATAAATTACTAATATACTTTGAATATTTTATATTTAATGTTTACAATAACCATACAAGCTAATTTCATATATTTATAATCATATTAACTAAAAATAATATTGAAATTAAGTGGTCTGTATAGGATACTTAAGTATATCAGGTACAGTTAACAGCTTCTGGTTTTCTTTAAGGTACACTGCCATGCAATAAAAACATCCAGACTTATCTGTCCATTAATAACATTTTTATATTGCCCCCTTTGTATTGTTTTATATGGATTCCAGCAATAAGCATTCTTTTAAATTATTACAAGAATTTATGACACTTGCATCTTCTCATTTGATCCATACGTTATTATTTATACACCTTTCCATTACACTTCTTAGATTGGCATTTCTAATGTCAGCTTTGTGCTTTTGAATTCTTTCTTTCAGATTCTTTATAATTAGTCCTATGTACTCCTTTTGCCTATTAAGATCATTGTACATAAGCCAAAACATAAACATAGAACTCAGTTCTTTGACAAGAGATATAGAGGTCCTTGTTGTTTTGTAAGAATTGAAGATAGTATCATTCTTTCATATGTTAGCTTTAGCTCCTGATTTTTTGCTATCCTACTTATGGCAAGTATTCCCCTGCTTAATAATGGCATTTGTACATATTTAAAAGTTTTTCCACTTTGGGGTGACCTTGTTACTAAGATGCACATGGCTGCTCTACTTGTTTGTTTCTATTATTAATATTTTCTGTTTTCATTACATCATTATAAATTGTCTTCAGAAATATAAAATTATATCTGTGAGCCTTTTCTTCCTTTATGATCCTGTTAAATTCTTCATTACATTATGTTAAATTAAACATTTCTGTGACTACATAATAATAAAATTTTTGTATCTTATCTAGTAAGTGCTAGGAAAAAAATTTATGTCATTTAAAAGTTAGTGTAATTTCAAACATTAGTAATTAAATTATGTTTATCAACTGCTTTTGAGTGCTGCTATTTTGAGTTATTATGTTAATTCACATTATCAGCAGTTATTTAAGATTTTTCTTTTTCATAAAATTATTTTACATTGATTTTAATACCTTCTTTTTCAAATACTTTTCAAATTTTCTAAACATTCAGAAATCAAATTTTATATCAGTGAAATAAGACTAGTAATCTATTATTAAAATTTCTTTGCAAAAAATTCTCTTAATCAAAATTATAAGTGGGTGACATATTTCAACAGCATTTAAATGAGTTACTAATCAGCAAGTAATAAAGTATAATGTTAAAACACATCAAGAATATTCTTTTTATCATTCTACAATATAAATAGAAGTTTTTATCAGCTTATGCAACATGAAAAAAACTATCTCGTAACTTTATTTCTCCACCTTATAGAATGATACATTATGCTTTATGAATATAATAACACAATAAGCTTGACTATAAAATTTTTTTTTCAATTTACTTCATTCTAATTTATATATATATTTAATAATTTAAACTTAATGGTTTCAATACGTTTATTGAGTTATTAATTTTTCAAGTCTTCATATTTTATCAAATTAAAATACAACAATATAATTTATAATTAATTGGCATATGAATAATTTTAACAAACTATTAATATTAAAAGTTACACTCATATTACAAACAATACTAATTATGAATAATTTATAATTTTCAGTTTTATTAAATTTTAATAAATATATTACAATTTTATTAATAAGAGCATTTCTCATACTAATTAATAAGGATATAAATATAATAGTTTTTAATGATCTTTCACAAATTTTTTATGTACTAATTATCTAAATTTTGCAGTATTTTCAACAATTTCAATAGGACAATACAGAATTCAAATCATCTATTTAGACATATTCTATAATAATAATAAATAACATTTAAAAATTATTCCCATAAACTCAAAATATAATCTATAAAACATGTATAACTATAAGTAATCTATACATAATTAATCTCAACATATAGCATGTTAATTACATACAGATGAATACTGTTTATAAATTTTAAGTTTAATGAAATTTATATACCATTTTTAGATTTCCACATATAATTTTTACTTTTGTAAACAAATTATTTCATTATCAATCAATTACCACTATAATTTATTTAAATCAATGAATGTATATGTTAATTAGAGATTATGATAATTCATAATCTCTGATTAGTAACTTAATATTTTTTTGCATACCAATTCCTCAAATTGTTTTGGTAAAAAATTCCATTATTCAGACAATTATTTCTAATTCAGTGAAATGAATAATTGATTATTTTTAATAATTTTCTTGCTTATTCTCTACATTGGTTGTATCAGATAAATTTTCATATCAAATTTACACTATGCATCATTGACTTTAAAACAAATTTTTTTCCATTTATATCTAAAGATCTGGTATGAAATTCAGTGCTTGGCACATACTAGTAATATGAATATCAATAATCTGCTTACAGCATTTTTCAAAATCTTTTGCAACTATATAAATACATTTAATTTCATAAAATAAGGATTACATATTATTCCAGATATGTAAATTTTTAATATGTTTTTATTTATCTGTTTATAAACTTTCCAATACAGTACTTAGATGGCAAAAATTGATAAACATAAATCATAGTTGAACTTAACTAGGGAATTTTATTCAAATATTCCTAATTTAGCCAAATTTACCCTCCAGTAAATTATTTTTGAATTAAATTGCCAAATTAATAATTATTTTTAATTTAAAATAAGGTGGTGCCATCTGTTATTTAATAAAAACATTAAAAATTAATTAACCCAAGAGCTGCCAAAGCCGATTTAATCGGCTCGCAAACCTGCGCAATAATAATTAATTAGATTAATTAGATTAATGTAA
>WUQG02038183.1:0-10763 GCA_011317285.2 Androctonus mauritanicus | reverse complement strand
CCCCAAGTGTCTTACATCATTTTAATCGCCTGAATGTCATCTACATCGTAGTGTAGTTTTTTTGAAGGAGATAGTGACACCCTGTATATTTTAAATACATATTTAATTTTTGATAAAATAATAGCTAAATGGTGAAAAAATTATCTTTGTATATAAATCATTCATCGAATATTTATAACAATAACTGTAATAGGCCTCTCAACAATCCATACAGGTAGAAAAAAAACTTTAAAATTATAGAAATGAAAATTATCCAAAATGTTTCTAGATTCATTCAAAAGAAATCTCTGAAAATATGTAATATTTTTAGAGATTTCTTTTGAATGAATTGTTTATAATTTATCAAGAAATTTTCCAACATGACAGTACGATTTATCCAATTTCTCCAACTGAATGAAACCTATACAGTACTAAATTAACTGAAAGTTAAATAATGAAACTATTATTCAAATTTTGTTTGCTGCATTTGAAATAAGCTTAGAAGATTATATTCAACTTTTGGATTTATCTATGTTGATTTTATCGTTGCATACATCGCATTAAAAATTAATCGTTTGAAAGCAATTAGTAATTATGAGAAAATTAATAATTACATCGATTTTATTTCAAAAAAAAATTTTTTTTTATACATACAGAGTTTGAGCTTGAAGTTATATAAGAGAAACGATTTTAATTGCAAAAATTCATCAACAACTTGAGTCATATACATTTTGTACAGTTATAACATGGAAGATAAATGGAACACGATATTAATAATATAAATCACTCAACAAAGTATATTTGTTCGATTATCAAGTATAGAAGATGAGATTTGATTCTTATCTTTCGAATGTTGATTCCATTACTACATAACTTACATTTTAAAACAAAAAAAAATCTCATTTTCTAACTTTTAAATGTACATTAAAATATGGAAAAATCCAAATCTTTTAAATGCGATATTGTCAAGAGTAAAACTTGGCATGATTTTTACGTTTAGTTATACGATAAATTTAATAAAATGTAAAATTTTTTGTAGCCTTTAATGCTTCTTGACATGGATATTCTTCTTAGTTCTTTTATTTTTTTTTCTATCGGCCGTCTTACAGCATTTTGAATATGCATGTCTCACAATCGATATCATCATTTGGTATCCTTGACGCCCAAAACACAGACTCTGGTGGCCCAAAGCTTGTCTGCCAACTTTTTGCGAAAATTGTCGTCTTTGTGATATTTGTGATACTTTCTACATGGCTTCTCTTTTATCTTGTCCAGACAGGTAAAAAATGCCTTTAAAAAATAAAGAAAAAAAAGATATACATTTTCAATTGCAACGTCTGTAAAGTTTCATTCGTATGAAATATCGCAGCGCATATTTTTTTCTATTTCAGTGTGGAGACCAGCAAATTATTAAATTATTTTAATTATTATAATCTTAGAATTTAAAAATAATAATCAAATAAAATAAGATTAAATATCTGATAAGAAAATTGGAAATGTTTAAAATGTTGAGGGTTCGATTTCATCAAACAATGGTGAAATGAGATCTCCCTCCTCAAAACAATAAGGTAACGTGATCGCTTTTGTTAAACCATAAGAATAAATGACAAGTTTGTTACTTTTCTTAGAAAAAATAATTAATATATATATATATTTATGATAGGATAAAGTGTCATCTACGCAGTCGGGCCCACAAATTTAAGAAGAGAAAGTCATAAATTCATATTGTGCGCATAAAATAAAGGACTAAGCTACGCCAAACTATCTTCACAAGGCCGAAAAAGGAGGGATGAAACTGGAGAAGAGTACGAATCTCCACAGAAGAAAACTAGACATATTGTCTTGTTAACCCAGGTATCTATCCTTCCGACATGGTCGGAAGTGTTTGTAAACTCTCTTCTCTATAATTAAGGAAGTTGTTTGTTGTTTTTCAAACGTAGTTTCTGTGTCATTTGGACGCTGTCATATTACCTATCCTTGCTCACTCCACAGACCGCAGGAAGGCTATAAAAACCTGTTCATATCGTCCGCAGCTCTCACATCAGTTTCTTGAAATATTCATAAAAATACTTTAAAATATTCTAACATGACAAAGTTATCGCGCTGAATCTCCTATTTGAATACTTGGTATACTTTAAAATATCGTTTCATTTTTCATCCGAATCTCTAATATCTCTCGAAGAATATTCTAATCTTCAAGGTATGAAAGAACATCTGAATTTTTCATGTTATGTTTTCAAGTATCGAAATATGGAGGCGATATTTCTATCAGACTAGAAATACTTCAAACGGAAATATTCTCATTCGTCTTTAACGGAGAGATATTATCCCATATATTAAAAAAAAAATTATAAAGTTGAATCATCTCTTAATTTTTAGTATTAAAAACGAAAAAAAAATCACTTGAAAAAATTTTGAATTGAATTTTTATGAATTTTAATCAAAACTTTTAAAGTTCTTTATTCAGAAAATTTTTATCCATAATAATTAAACTATTATGGATAAAAATTATTAAACATAGATAAATAATTATTTTATCCATAACAGTTTAATTATTATGGATAAAAATGATTAAACATGGATAGATAATTATTTTATCCATAATAGTTTAATTATTATGAATAAAAATTATTAAACATGAATAGATAATTATTTTATCCATAACAGTTTAATTATTATGGATAAAAATTATTACACATGGATAAATGATTATTTTATCCATAATAGTTTAATTATTTTGGATAAAAATTATTAAACGGATAAATAATTATTTTATCCATAATAGTTTAATTATTATGGATAAAAATCATTAAACATGAATAAATAATTATTTTATCCATAATAGTTTAATTATTATGAATAAAAATTATTAAACACGGATAAATGATTATTTTATCCATAATAATTTAATTATTTTGAATAAAAATTATTAAACGGATAAATAATTATTTTATCCATAATAGTTTAATTATTATGGATAAAAATTATTAAAACATGGATAAATAATAATTATTGGATAAAATAATTACGCAATTAAATATATTTAAGAACTAAAAATTATACGAAAAATAATTAATCATTAATTAATTACAGATAATAAAAAATTAGACGTTCTGCAATAATGAGATAATTCAATAATTTTTAACAAGTTAAGGTAAATAAAATAATACGTAATATATACGTTTTATCTCAACTTACATCAGTTCACAATTAAAGTGTGAAGTAAAAACAAAAAAAGAGCAACGTACCTTTCTAAGTGCACATTTTGCTTGAAAAGCTTGATCACCAGAGAGAAAACTTAACAATTTCGAAACTTTGGTGAAACTTCTTCCGCACCAGTGAACAGCTGCTTTATGACAATCGACTGCAATATTAAAAATTGATAGTTAGAACGCTCTTCTCTATCCAGTCAGACCTTTAAGAAGAAGAATTTTACTATTATAGTCTAAGCTACTGTAACTTACGCCCTCATTAAATTTTGATTAAAAAGGCGAATACAATTTGTTTCGCAAGATTGACAGACAATGAATTGTAGGAACAATATCCAAGACTAAGAGAGATCAAAAACCAGTCTTTTAAAAGTGTGTGAGGACCATAATTCTATTCATAGTTATAAAAGAATAAAAATGATTTATTGTGCACAGTCCAGAGTTCCGTGTCATAATAAAATTTGCTGGCAGTGCTTTGCTCAAGTATCGAATTTTCGTAGTTAATCCGAATTCAGTTAAGTTCTGCGGTGATGAGAAATTACCGAGTTATAAATAATATAGTAGTAATATTTAATATTTAAAACTCTCAGCTAATTATTCTTCATCAAAATTTAATTGGAGAACTTAAAAAGTTTTAACTGTAAATGGAAATTTTAACATACACACATACAACTTTACCTTTATCTGATTGAGCAAGAACATTAGCTATTTCTTCATTGTTTCTTATCAAATCTTTCTCGTGATCGGTAATTATTCCTCTGAAAGGAAAGAAAAACAAAAAAAAAGATAATAATTTTACTACCTGTTAACCTTTGACATTCGAAATAGAAATTTATTTATTTTATAAATATCGTTATTATTTTTCCTCTTGCTTTTTTATTGCTTGTTTTCCTCTTTTATTATTATTATTATTATTATTTCTTTATTTTATTGCTTTTCCTTATAAAATTCGGTATATTAAAGTGAAAAATAGCTCGAAAGTTTTTTCGGTTTTAAAAATAAAAAATACTTTTATATAAATTATCTATCTAGAGATAGCGCAACATATCGCTTTTACGAAAAATTACCTATCGAGAGCAATAATAAAATATTTTCCGTTAGCGAAGAAGTTTACCATGATAAATGTCAGAATTTTTTTTTTTAAAAAAATACTGCAATTCCGAAAACATTTAGATATATATATATTTCGCAATTTTAACAGTTATTTTTGTTTGTATATCCTGCTTGAAAATCTTTATTAAAGTTAGAACGTAATATTTCCATACAGTGATCTTTCAGCCAGCCTACATACAGTATGATTAGGATAAAATTTTCTGGATATTTTTTTTATTTGACATAAACTACGTAAGCTGAGTCTAGGATGCTATACATGTATCCATCCTAGACTCATATATATATGCTGACTGGAGTCAAGGATGAATACAAAAACAGTCTGAACCGGTACTATGTTTCGTTTCGTGTTTATTTTTTACAAAAAGGAAAACAACTCCGAGATTAAAGATAAATAAAAATATCTCACTTGTGATGATGTAATCTCCCTGGGCGAGTCCTGGGCAATTTAGTATGTTTTACCTCCTTATCTTTAGGTTTACTTCTTTTACATTCTATCAGTTGAACGAGAGTGATAACTGCAAACAACAAAACAACTCTCCTATTCATTGTTGACCAACTGTAAATAGAGAAAAATATACATCCAAATATATACATATATGGTATAACAACTAATTAACATATTTATTTATCGGATAAAAATAAAAATTTGCTACTTTAACGAAAAAAAAAAAGATTCCACGTCGAGCTATATTACCTTTGTGAATTGCTTAAATATCCGTGATACTTTCGTGACCACCAAGAAAGAGGATAAAGACCGTTAACCAAGCGTGAATGAAATTCTTCAATCGTAGCAAATTCGTCTCACGGCTTCCTCTATTAAAATTTAAAAACATTATTCAAAATTGATTCGGTTGCAATAAGAAATTCCACGATAATGCTATTAGTAATTCATTCTTACATCGATTTGCCCTTGAAATGCTGTTGCGACATTATTTTCCACTAAGTGAAAAATTAAGTTTTTTTTTTTACTCGTCTTACAGATACATAATTTTCATAGCTTTTGGGTAAATTGGTCGTGTAAATGAATTATTTATGTGTATATGTATACTTTTTTTTTAATTAGTTGGCTCGAGTCGCTATCGGACTATAGCGTAATAACGAATACTCCACAAAACGATTCTAACGAATCGTTTTATGGAGCATTTAAAAGCATTATTCGGATCTAAAAACGCAATATAAAGATAAATTTGAGAGTAGAAAATTTTGTTAACAGAATACATAAAAATTAGGTAGTCATTAAATATGACTACCTGTTCCTCAAAACTGAACCTGTTCCTCAAAATAGAAGGAAAAAATCGTTTTTTTTTTTTTTTTAAGGAATTTCCTCAAAGAACAAATAACTATTGTTTATATTTATTGAAATTTCTACAAAAATATAAAAAAAGTAGTTCATTATAATATAAATAATTAAATAACAAATAAATAAATATCGTAAATAGAACAGTTTGCTCCATTTAAAATATTAACGTCACCTATATATATTTTTTAATTTATATCCTCCGCGTAATTTAGATTATATATATATAGTCGTGTCTGTTTTTATGCGGTAGATACGTTCCACAGAAAACTACATATAAAAAAAAGTCGCACAAAAAAAGACCTAATTTACGTTGAGAAATTAGGGATATATTCCAGTTCTGATGAAAAATTATCTGAAACTAATTAAAAAATAATATCTAAAATAGGCATATTAAACTTAAATCAATAAATTGCACAAAAAACAAATCATTCGTTTTATTGTAATTTTAAATATTTCTATTGTTGTAGACGCCGCCATATTGTGAATGGAGGCAAATTTATGACGACGTTTACGTGAGCGAAGTCAAAACTAATTTCTGGTTTCTAACCCATTCAGCCGTTCGCTAGAATAACATTGACGTCTATAGTATATACAAAAATGTATATGAGGATATGAGTGGATAGTTCATTATATATGACGTGAAAACACCCGAATTTGAATGAAATATGCACCGCATAACTTCGAAACAGCATAAAAAACATCCGCTTAAAAAGAAACCTGACGGTAGAATTGCATAGATTGCAATGCCCGGAAATATGGTATCAATCGATAGGGGGGTCGAAGTATGCAAAATATCCCTAATGAACTAGGGGTCAAAGGTCAAAGATTAACGAGAGAGAGGCTGAAAGTTTCACAGTGCACATGATTTGACACTGTGCTTCGCTTCGCTTCGCTACAGTGTGGTGCGCGACGCGCTCCGTTCCCCTGCTATGCTACCTATGACAACTACACGCATGTATATCTCGTTAACCTTTGATTTTTGACCCAGAGTTCATTAGGGATATCTTGCGTGTTTCGACCCCCCTATCGATCGATACCATTTTTTCCGGGCTTTGTCGTTTATGCAATCTTATCTAAACATACATATAATTTTTAATGAATTAATGTCTTAATCCTTTTTTTTTTATTCGGATTATTAATTGATAATTTCGAATTTAATTGGCATTTTGATCGATAATATTTAAAATTCTGAACGAAAATTATTGGTTAGTTTAACGCTTTATTTAAATATTGATAAAGTTGGAAGAATTCTGTTTCAATTATTCATGGACACACAAAATTGCCGTTTTGAAACAAAATAACTCGCACTATGACTGCACAGATGTGCTAAAGTTCATTGAAAACGAATACTTTTCATTTATTAGTGACAAAGTTGGTTTAAGTTGAAAAACGACAGAATGGAGAAAATAATACCGCTCTATGTGAAAAATAGTAATCATCACTTTAACGTTTAGTTGCAATTATATCAATCTTTCTCAACTTATGAATTTATATACGCAGATTATATAAACTGTACTTTTTTTTACATATACACATATTTCAAATGAAGTTTAGAGTATATTTTTAACAGCACTTTATGAGACAATTCTTTCAAATATTTTTTAAATTAAATTTATGTTAGAAGTTTAGCATTTGTTAGAAATTTTCATATACAGTATATAACTTTCTATTTCGCCTTTTACCATACGCGAAGTCAAACAGTGGGCATATTCTATCCCTTACCCACAGGGGTGCATAAATTTTTATTTCGTTATTAATTAAAGTACAGCAAGAAAAATCTAGCAGTTAAATCAATAACTATGTTTTACGTAAACCAATTCCTATTGTTCCATATTTTTAAACATTTTTATTTAGAATAACTGCCTTCTTTTTTTAACAATTATATCTTAAAATTTTGGGGAATTTTAATGATTATAATCAATAAAAAACTGTTTTTTTTTCTATTGTATAATCATAAGAATATCTATTGAATACACGCTTATAGATTGTATTAACAAATATTTTAACAGAATTTTCTTAAAATATAATCGAAATGCTCTGTTAATATTTATATATTGTTAATTTAGTATAATTATGTATAGTAATACTCCGGAATTACACAATAGACGGGATCGGGAAGCATAACGTAAGTCGAAAATTACGTAAGTCTGGTTACCTACAGATTCCCAAATCTAATTTCTTAACTGGCTCTTTATTACCAAAAAACATAAAAATATTATAATGTATACTAGATGCACTATGTAATTGTGAAACAAACAAATGGACAAAGAGGCAAGATGAGAAGATACGTATCTCCGAATTTACGTGAGTCGGGGTATTACAACATATATATATATATATATATATACAAGGTGCGACGTAAGTCAGTTAATTGCTGTATGTATTATTATCGATAGCTATCTACTTTGGCTTCATTGTTAATTTTTTTTTTGTTCCAAGGTGCACAAAACGAACAGAAAGACTTTTCACTGAACAGCGTGTGTTTGTTATCAAGAAGTGGTCGTAACTTGATCGAGACTATGCAGCTGTAAAAGAAGGTTTCGTTCAACAATTCCTAGATACTCAGCCACCAAGTAGACAAGCTATCTACACATTAAATAAAAGATTTGAAGAGACGGGTTCAGTAGCCAATTTATTACGAAACTAAGAGACCTACGGCATTTAAACGAAATGACTGTGCACCAATTTGAAAATGTTTTTGATACTAATGGCGACCTTTATGACAATTTGCATCTCAGTGGCTGAACACTGTTATAAATGTATAGATAACAATCAGGATTGCAAAGTCGGATGGCAACCCCGACACCCTAAAATTTGTAAGATCCGCCTCCGACTCCGATTCCCGATTCCGGGGGGTTCCTATTCTTATTCCACTATAAACTTCCGACTCCACCCAAAATTCTGCGACTCCCGTCTCTGCAACTCCGATAACAATGGAAGTCACTTTGAACGACTTCTATAGAACATTGTTGATCTTTTAAATAAACCATTATTGCTATATCTAGATCATGCATTTTCGGTTAACCGACTTATGCCGCACCCTGTATATCCGATTCGCGCTTTCAATGACTTTTTAATCTGAAGATTGTTTATTATTGATTTCCATCTTTTCCAAGATTCCAAATCGAGACAGAATCTCTAAGAGTTAATTTTAAATTAATAGAATAAATAAGTCGGATCTGCAAATAAAAAAATCATATGTGGAATCCGCATCCATACGTACAAAATATGACGATCTTAAAAATTTATTTTACTTCCTTTCGAAAAACACGTTAAAAATTGAACATCGATTAATATTCTTTCTTTTTTTTTTTAAATATTTTATGTTTCGCTTTATAAGTACTTTTCTGAATAAAAAAAATATTTATTTCAATTTTTCTGTGCGGAAAAATATGCCAGAAGTTTAGTCTCGGAAGTAGAAATTTGAAATATTTATGAATTGCTTTATTAAATAAGAAAATAATAATAATAATATTTTTAAAAATTTACCTAGCCCAACGATTTTTCACCTGGCCATTTTGAAAATAGTCAAAAACTACTTGAATTTTTAAACCGTTTTATTTTTTTGATATATTTGAATTTTTAACGGATTCGAAATAATTTTGCATATCGTTACTAAAGTATTAATATCATTTAAAATTTTGAATACAATAATATATAAAATAAAACAAATTAAAAACGCCAAACGAAAAGTCGTTTGGTTGCATTTTGGTTTCAAGATGGCGCTTCGTTAATGTCGTCCGAATATCGACAAGATTTCTTCCGAAATTAAAGTGATTTTAAAAAATTTTATACATAGAAAATAAGGTAACTATATAATTCCATTAAGCTATATATATATATATTTACTCAAGATTAAATGCAAATCATAAATTTCTGTATTAATATATTAACAAAATTATCCAGTTTTCATGGATGATGAAAAATAGGCCTAATATTTTTTTTATAAATATAAATCTAAATTTTTTACTTTATCGCCGGTTTACATCTCAATGTTTCTTAAATATACAATATTTTTACAATACTAAATTATGCAGATGTTGAGTAAATGTAGCCCAGTATATACTGTATAAACTACTGTGCTGCATTAAGTCAATGCTATCAATATTAATTAAAATATCAAACGTCTCATCGAGATAAAGCATCATGTTTCGCACACGCAACATAACGATGAGAAATCAAATTAAAATAGATACAAATGACTGAAATAATTTTAATAAATCATACAGTTCCGAGATATATTCAATATACATATATATACAATGTTTCAGATTTCAAGTTCGCTAATCTCGAAGCTATTATTCTAAATGAGTTTGACAGATAAGTATTATCCGTACGCTGCATTGTAAGAGATATAATCTGTCTCTCGAACAAAACAATACTTAAAATTTATAAAATACAGTATTAAGCATTACAGAACTACATATAAAATAAAAATTTAAACAATATATATATAGGAAGGGAGAAAAAAAATTGATGATCACGATTTTTTCCCCGCGAGTTATATACATCGGAATCTTTTCGATTTAAAAAATTTTCTAATAAATATTTATTCCTCATAACGAGCTTGTTAAGACTCGGTTGGGTTACTCTTTCATGAATATTGCCTGTCTGAATTTATAAGAGAATGAGGCCCACAATATATCAAGTTAGATTTTATACGGTTTTACTTTTAGATATTTCAGGATTGTCACGCTTTGTAAATGACGAGTTGACGTAACATATAGAATTTAACCTTCTCTTTGTCACCTTCAGGTCAGACAACTAACCATTATTCATCTTTACAAAATGACCCTATTTAAGACAGCTACTATTTGTTTCCATTATGAATACGGTTGTCGTTGTTGTCGAAAAGAAGCGTCAAACCATTTATCAGCAATTCAAAAGAAACTAACAATGATGTGAACATTTTTAAAATATTCGCTTAATATTTTCTACTAGCATTTGTCAAGTGAAAATTCATTAATATTTAAAATAACGACTTCCCATATAATATATCACTTTCAACATATTATACACGTTTTTATTTACATACAATGAATGCGGTATGCTGACAGTATTTATGCTATACAAATTTCTGACTTGTATATGATAAGTTTTACATAATTTATTGCTTTCTGTGAACTTTGCATTATTATTATTACTACTACTACGTTCTGTAG
>WUQG02038172.1:0-10763 GCA_011317285.2 Androctonus mauritanicus | reverse complement strand
ATATTAATGAAATAAATGAATTACAGTATATGATGATTCTGATTTATTATTTTATTTGTTTAGGTAATAGAAAATAATATGAATGATAACATCCTCAAAAGGACACAAACGGCTGTCAAACCTGTATGCTTGGAGTTAACTCCAAAAAGGAGAAAGATTAAACATCTAAATTTACTGGTAGCAAAATTAAAAAGAGGTTAATGAATAAATCAAAATATTGTGGAAGGTCACAAACACTAAAATACCTTCAAAACAATTTAAATGCAACTACCTATACATTTGTAGTTAGTCAATTAAAGGCGTCATCACGGCAGTCCCATGGAAGGCGTTGGTTTGCAAAAGAGAAATCTTTTTACTTAAATATATATTTTCAAAGTCCTTCAACATATAAAATGTTATCGAGGATGATGTCTTTACCTTGCAAAACTACATTGTTGAAGTCAATAACTGGACTTGTCAAATCTCCAGTTATTGACAAGTGCTTCTGTTATAATTTGATTTCCACACTTCACAAAATTACACCATTAATGACAGATTTAGATAGATTTTGTGTTCTTGTTTTTGATGAAGTTTGTATTAAATCAGGGTTAAAGTATGATGCAAGAATAGTGGGTTTTCCAAATTATGGGCCATATTTTGAAACTGATACAAAAACGTTAGCAAAACATGCATTCGTTTTCATGGTTAGAGATTTGTGTAGACAGTGGAAGCAACCTTTTGGTTACTTTTTAACAGGTAAATCTTTGGCAAACTCAGTTTTTAAAACATTAGTATATGAAGCCATAAATTTAATCACAGAGGCTGGTTTAAAGTTTATTTGTGTGATATGTGACCAGGGTCCTCTTAATCGAGGTCTATTTAGAGATTTAAATGTATCAACAACTCATCCATATTTCATCCATAATCAGCAGAAAATATATGCCATGTATGATCCCCCATCTTTTGAAGTCTGTTAGAAATAATTTTATTAAATACAATATTTCTTTTAATAATAACAATATAGCCAAATGGGAATACATTCAAAAACTTTTCAATATAGATTCCAAAAATAAATACAGAGTAGCCCCTCGTCTTTCAAAATCTCATTTGGAGCTTACAAAATTTTCATGTATGAAGGTGAAATTTGCTGCACAGGTGCTTAGTCACTCTGTTGCTGCAGGTCTTTGCCTTCTTACCTCATTAGGGCAACTCCCATCAGAGGCATCATATACTGCTGATTTTGTTGGTCAGATGGATGAATTGTTTGATTCATTCAATTCAAAAACTCTTACACATTGTAAAGAAATGGCTGCTGCTGTCACAGAAACCTCTAAGCATATTGAAGTGTGGAAACTCAAACTTGAATGGATAACGTCATGGAATTTTCTGAAACCAGATGGTAAATATATCAACCCACCGTGTAAAACTGGATGGATTATAACTATTAAGGGAGCAATTCAATTATGGGAAGAACTAAAATTAGCGGGATTCAAATTTTTATTAACTAATCGTTTAAATCAGGATTGTGTTGAAAATCTTTTCTCAATAATCAGAAGCAGAGGTGGATTTCGAGTCAATCCTGATTGCTGTCA
Organism: Androctonus mauritanicus; assembly: GCA_011317285.2. NCBI lineage: Eukaryota > Metazoa > Arthropoda > Arachnida > Scorpiones > Buthidae > Androctonus > Androctonus mauritanicus. The sequence continues at coordinate 9,192 of WUQG02038172.1, read as the reverse complement.
GTTTCTTTCGGCATTCAGAAATATTTTAATTAATAATCTAATGAAACCTAGTCAGTTAACAAATTGTGAAAATGATAATGATGAACTATTAACAGATTTATTTAAAACACATTTATGTACTCCATCCAGGTTTATATCTGATAATGATATTACAGAAACTTCAGAATTAGCAAATTCTATTTCTCTACCCCCCATTAAAAATTTAGATATTAATTTAACTGATGAAAATGCCATGATTTACTTTGCTGGATATTTGGTCAGTAAAGTATTACAGACTATAAATAATTGCACATTTTGTGAGAATTTGTTGTGTGACACAAGTAGAGTACTAGAAAGTAATACTATGTTAATTTATTTTAAAACATATGATGGTTGTCAAGGATTAAAATATCCTTCATCTAATATGTGTAATACAATAAAGCAATTTACTAATATTTTCTTTCAAAACATAGATTCCTTTATTGGGAGAAAAAATATCAGTAAATTATTTTATTCTCATTTTAAATGTATAGATATGTCTTGGCTTAATCATCCTGAGCATCAGGAAAACAGCCAAGAAATATTAATAAAATATTACATTAAAGTAATGATATACCATCATATTGAAAGATTTCATAAAGAATTATCAATCGAATGTAATAAACAAAAAATGAAAAATATCTTAAATAAATAGCAGAATTTCGGAAACTCTAAATGCATTGCTATTGCCCCAATCACCATCCTATTAAAGTTATTATTTTAATCATTAAATTGTAATTCTGAGTCTCTGTCTTTGCTAACGAACCATTACTTTTGGTGATCATATTGCTTGCTTTCACGCAAGAACACTACCACATAATTGGTTATCATCACCACCTATACTTAACTAAAAATAGAAGAAGTTATAGTCTGTGAATATATTCGCTTTACCTTTTGTTACGAAAATGTATGAAGAAGAGGGGTTATCAAAAAATCATGTTAAAATATGCAATAAAACTACATTAAAATGTTTGCAATAATCTTTGGTATATTGATTATTTTCATCAAAATATCACGTGTTATATAATTAATAAATTTAACATATTTAATTGAAATGCAAAAACCATATTTTTAAGAAGGGTCTATAAATTATACCATAATATTTCAGGAGCCATATTTAGAAGAGAATTTGGATGGCCACCTTTACATGCTATGATTGTTAAATTTTGGATCAAGTTGTTAGCGTTATGGAGTGTAGTGTTATCAAACAAGCTTATTTGATGATTAAACAAAACCATGATAAAGGTAGTGGGAAGTCCTATCCGAATTGGGTTTCTAAAATAAGTTCCCTTTTGAGTTCACTAGGTTATACCCCACTTATTTGATATCGGCAATCCCGTCTTGGTTAGACAGCTCAATGAGCTGACTCAAATAGTGATTGATAATCCATTTAGTATGATAATGAGAGACTGCGTACGCTTGGTTACAGTATAAATGATGTACTTAATGTAATTTTAAGATTGGATATCTCCTTTGTATAAGTCTTGGTTTGCAAATGAAAATCAACAGATATAAACTTGTAGTAGGTAATAAGATGGTACGGTTTACCAATGCCTGCGCTCGGAAATTCGTGCACCCTTATAGTGCACCCCTAATTTGATGTTGCTGAGTCCAAAAATGTAATTATTATTTGGGGCTGAGGCCCCGTTATCGAGATACAAGGCCCCAAAGTTGGGACCTATCGGTCGAATTTTGGTAATTTTTTATGTAATTTTAGATAATTTCAAAATTTTAATGAATTTTGATGTGATTTTATATTCGGAATCTAATGCAATCATTTCCGTTAACCTATGATCTACCTTTATGAAATTATACAATTTTTTACATTTACACTATTTTTATCTCTGAAATTCCAGTTTTCTCTGTTTTATTTATAAATTTTAGTTGAGATCACCATAGTAATCCTAAATTATATATATCTAGTACCATATATGTTAAATATAATAAAATATAATGTCAAGAACACGCTTTCAACAAAATGCCTCCATTTTCTTTCAAATACGAATACGGAAAAGCATATTGGGTAATTTGCTCCCCTACCGGCAATTTATTCATATTTTTTTTTTTTAAATATAAATTAAATTTTCTATTGATTTCGTTAGCTATTTAGGAATTTAATACTTATTATATAATAATAATTATAAACATGCATATAAATAATTTATTGTAATTAATAAATATCAATAAATAAAGTCACAGGCTTTCATATTTAAGATTAGATCACGTGATTCTGTCGAATGACCAATATGTTCGTCAATTTTTGACATATCTTCATCAAGGAAGTTTTGTGTGTCCTTGATTTTCATACAGTAATTGCAAAGAAATAAGACATATCGTTACACTCTGAATCAAATACAATAATTCCCGTTAACAAATGAGACAAATTTACGAAACTACGTATTTATTTCTACCTAGGCCGCTTTTCTAATGTGCAGTTATGCAGGCTCATATATAACGATTTTACTAATAAAAGCTTTATTGTTTTAAAATAATAATAAAGCTTTTATTAGTTGCAGGAAATAACAGATTGCTCATAGCTTTATATTTTCATCATCTTAATTTATATAAGCAGATAAAATAACACGGCATATATTCTTGATCGTTTTAAACAGATATTTAATGGTAAATCGTGATATATGAGCCTTCCTAACTGCACATTAGAAAAGCGGTCTAGGTAGAAATAAATACGTAGTTTCGTAAATTTGTCTCATTTGTTAACGGGAATTATTGTATTTGATTCAGAATGTAACGATATGTCTTATTTCTTTGTAATTACTGTATTAAAATCAAGGACATACAAAACATTCTTGAATCATCGTTAATCACGTGATTCAATCTTAAATATGAAAGCCTGTGACTTTATTTATTGATTACAATAAATTATTTATATGCATGTTTATACTTATAATTATCATTACATAATAAGTATTAGATTCCTAAATAACTAACGAAATCAATAGAAAATTTAATTCATATAAAAAAAAATATGAATAAATTGCCGGTAGAGGAGCAAATTACCCAACCCGCTTTTCGGTATTCGTATTTGAAGGAAAATGGGGCATTTTGTTGAAAGCGTGCTCATGACATTATATTTCATTATATTTAACACCTATGGTACCAGATATATATAATTTAGGATTACTGTGGTGATTTCGACTAAAATTTATAAATAAAACTGAGAAAATAGGAATTCCAGAGATTCAGGACTGGTAAAAATAGTGTAAATGAAAAAATTGTGTAATTTCATAAAGGCAGGTTATAGGTTAACGGAAATGATTGCATTCGATTCGGAACGTAAAATCACCTCGAATTTCATTAAAATTTTGAAATTATCTCGTAGAATTACATATAAAAATTACCAAAATTCGACCGATAGGCCCCAACTTTGGGGCCTTGTATCTCGATAACGGACCTTACCCCAAATAATAATTGCATTTTTGGACTCGGCACCATCAAGTTAGGGGGTGCACTATAAAGGAATTTTCGAGGGCAGACATATGACACCCGTACCAATTCTCCTTTTTTCAAAGATCGGTCGAACATACAAATTTGTTTTTATTTTCTTTAATAGTTTCTTTAATAATAAAATAGCTGCTATCGAACGACGTTTACGAGTGCCCATATTTGAATGGATGATACTATTCGCATGCGCAGATTTGACTACAACGATGTTCAACTATAAACAAGCAAATTAGAACGCACCGTAGCAGACCTTGTAGCCGCTAACCAACGTTAGCTACGTCGGACTATAAACAAGCCTTTAGTCATCTCTCCGACTGGAAAAATTAAAAGAACTTTCCGCTATTTAATAACTGTTAGAATCGATTGGAAGGCGAAACACCTCGCATCTATCTGTTGGGGGTATATATTATTGACAGGCGGATAACTTACCGCCTGTTAAAATGGTGTTAATATGGTTATTTTATCGGAAGCTTATTTGTGAAAGTTGTCATTATTTTATGCAGTTTACTGTAAGGTGGAGCGTAATTTAGTAGATCGGATGAAGGGCGTAGTGATTTAAATGAACTGAGGCTCTCCCATTGATTCGATACTGCCTTCCCGGGCTGTTGTCGGGTATAGTTAGAGTGGAATCCATATTCGAATAGTTAACCGTTTGCGAGTATAATTTGGTCCGTTATTATCCACGGGAAAAACTGATAGGTTACGGTAATCGGCGGAAGTATAATACCCAAACGGTTTAGTGGTACGGAGTGGCCTCCGGCTTTCTCCGGCCAATCGATCGACTACCACCGCTTTAAACGGGTCGATTTTTCTGGTAAAAATTAGGGTCGATATTCAAAAAATGGCAGCCTTAAAATACGTCTATTTTAAGACATATATGGTGGCCGGCCGCTAGCTTATATCTATTTTGGAATAAAACAAAGTTTGAACGATTAACAGAGGATTAGAAGCGCCTCGGTTAAGACTATTAACCGAGGCGCTTCTACAGCTCTAGGCTGCATCCATTCCAGTCGGAAGCTGGAATGAATTTTAACACTGGGACCACCGAGGAGTGGAACCGAAGGCCGAGTTGCTTACTAAAAGCTTAAAGAGTAAAATGGCCAAAATAAATTTTACTCACACCGAGCTTCAGGCCGCCTCGCTCTTTCTCCTTCCGACTCTCTTTCCATGGCCACCTTCGATCGATTTTTGTCCGCCCGACCATATCGGTAAAGCGAAATTCTCTCCATTCGGTCTTCCCATGGCCATTTTTAATCCGGCGGAATTTCCCAGTTTCCCCATTTAAGGATGGAAAATCGACTCGGCTACCGTACCTATTCACCCACGTTTCACATCCGCACCGGTCGAGGCTGGCCCGTACCCACAGGTATTTAAAATTTGTTGTTACTATTTTTATTTTTAATAACGTTTTCTTCGGCCACCCACCACCGTAAATACGCGTTAAAATTAATGGAGAAATATGGTGGCGGGAAGCCAAAATGGTTATAATTTTAACCCAAAGCCGATGGTTACCGACACTAGATGGCGGAGGAAGACGTAATACTAGAGAAATATATATATATAAAGTAGTACTAAATATATAAAAATATATATATTGGGCCCGGTTTGGCCCAACTACCGGCCCGACCCGTGAAGAAAAAACTCGGTCAGCTTTTCTTGATCGTCCCAAAGGCGCTTTTCACCCTACAGTTAATATTCTGAGGTGGTGGCTGGCCCTACTGGGTACAGTTACTACTAACAAAATACTAAGCCGGAATTAAAATGTATTACCGTCACGCTTATAGTTCTTATTAAGAGCCGGAAATTAATTTCGCCATCGACATTGTTTTGGTCGACAGATGACGCCACTTTCCATTCTGGGAGAATACTAAGTGGCGGACCCGAACTAGCCCTTCCACCGGCCGCCGATTCCGGCGGAGGAGGCAACCGGATGGTGGAGGGCCGGACCCGGACCCCTGGATAAACATTTTCGAGGGGGAGGGCCCGAAACTGGAAGCCGAGTCCTCCAGAAGAGAAAGCCGAAACGTTTCCCGGCGGCCAATCCGGCCCATTCGTCGACGTTTGGGTGGCCCCGACTCGGATACGGACAGATTATATTAACTGGAAAGAAGAAGAAACGTCAAATAGTGGCGTAATTTTCATGGCGGGAAGAAAAAACGAATCAAGAACGATTAATTCTAATAATAAATTAAGGCCGATGCTCCACTCTACACCTAATGAAGACGGAGGGCAGATTCTTGGCTACGGGACGTTCTCGAAGAGAAATTTAATTAAACCGGCCGATTTACGCTATTAGGCACGGGGCCAACTGTCACCATTAGGTCGATGATTAACCCGTCCGATGGGCGCTACCGGTCCCCCACCTAACTACAGACGGAGGCCGATCTAACTCCCGGATTCCAGGCCCCTTTTAAACAGTAAATTAGAAGATGCTAATTTTATAGGCCAAACCTCGGATCCCCGACTCTTTGGGCATTCGAATCTTATTAGTCCTTATATAGATCCGCCACTGACTAGGTGGTACCGTGAAAAACCCAGGATGGTTTTTGGTGGTTTTCTTTAAAACAGATAGCGCCTTTTCTAGTCGACCACCTTTTCCCGCCATATCAACCATTTCCTGATCGACCAATTTTATTTTAACCGGTATTTTAAACCCGTCCGATCTTTTAAGAATTTCCCATCTTTTCTAGCTAATCATCTATTTCTCGGACCAGTTTATACGGACTGTAACTTGACGGTCCGGATGGCCGCCTAGTAAAGCTGTAGCTTTCCTCCCCGGAGGATTCGGATTAAATGGTCGGGGCTAGACTCGCTTTAATACTTTCCTCTTCGGCCGACCATCCCCCGGGCCTGGCGCTGGTGTATCGGCGGTCTGCGGACGCTCGACCCACACATCCGCCCACTAAGCTCCAGTGTAGCTGTCCAGATTCGAAACACTTATAATAGTCCAGCGGTGTTCGACCCGTCGGTAGCGGTCTTTTTCCATCTCTCGTTTATTATTCTTGACAAACTGAATTAAAATTGAAAACGTAATCATTTATGTATGGTGATTTTTTAATTCTCTTTAAGTGTATGGCTAGCGTTTGTTTATTTTTCGTTAAAATTGTCAAATCGGTAATTTTCTTATCATTTGGAAGTGTACGCGCGAAAAGTTTGCCATATACCATACGGCGCCAAAAATTCCGTGGTGTTGGGGATGGACATATTGGTCGGCATCCGCTTTTTCAAATATCGACGTCGTAGAAAATCAAGAAACCAAATTACAAACGATCATTGGACCATGGTCCGCGCGTGGGCCAAAGATGCGTGGCGCGTATATCTATAAAAGAGAGTAGATGGCCGAATAACTTTATAGAAAAATTGTTGGCGTAGTAAAAAAGGTTTGAATACTCTGGTAGTAGTCTAACAGTGGCAACAGAAAGAAAGTTTTTATATTGGCAGTCTAATAAAAACCGAAAATGGTCATAGAAAATAAAGAATTAACCCGATGACACTATTTAATAGGCATCACCATTTACCGCCAGTAGATTGGCCCGGTGGAAACGCCTCGGCTTTCCACTCCGCCGGACCCGGGTTCGATTCTCGGTCCTCGCACCACTCGGTAATACTAATGGTGGATCCGGTCTCGGCCGGTTAGTCCTCATTCGCCACCATCCGGCCCATCCCTCTCCGGTGGTAAGCCACCCCTGGAAGGACTCGTTCGGCCCTCACTTAATACGCTACTCGAATGGAAAGTGGCCACATCTTTTAGCAAAAAAAAATCACCAGCTATTCGTGGTCAAAGATCTTCGAAATAGGTTGACTAAAAAATTTCGAGTAAATCCCAGGACCCAATTATTTTAGTGGGGTTTTTTCCACCCAGTGGGTATTAAGCGGCGGAGCTTCTCGGCGCGGAATGGAAAGCTCCCCGGTGAGGTCGGCCGTGGATTTGAGAACGGGGTGGGACCAGCCTGCTAGATCCTGGACGAAAAACTTTTGGAAGTGTGGAATGGAACCCGAGCTCGGGCAGGAAAGGCGACCCATTTCATCAATATGGTTAATATTAATTCATCGAAATTTAAACAGACTTTTCCCAGGTTATATTTACATTAAAATTAAGTTTTTAATGTAAATAGTATTTTAAATAACAAAATACAATAATTGATTTTTATTATTCATACAAATATCAATAAAGTGGAAATTAAAAAAACCCACCATGGATATGGCGCCATCTATCCAGGGAAAATTTACTATTTTTTAAGCTGGGTCCCGATAAAGTCACCCGCGGCTTTATCTATGGACACGTCCGATCCAGGAAGGAAGGACACTAATTGATAACTAGCCGTGTGAAAACGAAAAGATAAATTAACCGTTACTTTACAAGCGGGTTTACCGCCGGCGTGGGCGTTAAGGTCCTAAAAATTTATTCCGGAAAAGGTGATACGACGCAGCCTGGAAAGAAAGAATGGGGATCGGAATTTTCTGCCCGGTGGAGCTCATCAGGCTCCACCGGGCAGAAAATTCACGGGATGGCTGCGCGGATGGAGAGGGTGCTCCCCATCCGCGCAGCCATCCCGTGTTAAAGAAAAAATTAAATCCCGTGAATAAAAAATCCGGTGTTAAAGAAAAAATTAAAAAATGGCGGAATATTGTAAGTAAACCCTTTCTTTTGGTCAACAGATGACGCCACATTCCACTCACTAAGAGTACTAAGTGGCGGGGCGAAACAATTCCTTCCACTGGCTGCCCACCCCGGCGGAGGGATCAGCCGGAGGGGGGATGGATGGACCGGGACTGGACCCCACCATAAATATTTTCGAGGGGCGGGACCCTAGACCCGAACCCGGGTCCTCCAAAGTGGAAAGCTGAAGCGTTTCCACGCGGTCAATCCGGCCGACTAAGGAAGCCCTATTAATGGAAATATGGTTTAATTATTTGGAACGCAGCCCCATACTTTTCGTTTTGTAAGGCGGGAAATTTATAAGTATGGGGTGGCCATCTGGAAAAAATTGCCGACCAGGGTAGCCAAGGTTTTATAGCCCGGTGTAGTCGAAAGAAGCTTTTATAAATCTTATTAATTTTTGGATCCGTAGTTATTGGAAAAACTCTGGATAACCTAAAATGATTCGGAGTATACGTTTTATATACGGAATATTTTTAACTCGTTAGCGTCTTTATTCGTTTGCCGATTTTTATCTTAAAAACAGAATGGTTTTTTTTAATTCGTACGGAAAATTGGAGATTTTAATAAAGACGAAATGGATGGGTAGCTTACTGGGTAATAGTTCAGAAAATAAAGTAAGAATGAAAAAAGTCATATCCACCAATTTTCTGTTCTTCCCTTACATTAGCAATTACTTACGGCCGCGGAATAATGTTTATAGATTAGCGAGTCGTGCCTATGTTAAATCGGGGTGGACCACCCGCCTTAATATTTTGTGTGGCGCAAAATGACAAAATATTTAAAAAAGTAAATAAAACAAAAAACCGTGAAATATTTGATAATTTTATTATTTATTTATTTAGTAAATTGGACAAAATAAATAAGTGAAAAAGTTCCGAGAAAAATAAATAGGGATTTTTAGGGCATCTTTTTGGTAAAGGTAGAAAATCGACCGATGGAGCTGGGACTGGACGGATGGAGTCATTTTTTTTCTTGTCAACAGATGACGCCACACTCCATTCTGGCAGAATACTATGTGACGGGGCGAAACAAGCCCTTCCACAGGCTGC
>WUQG02038161.1:0-10765 GCA_011317285.2 Androctonus mauritanicus | reverse complement strand
TGCAATGCAGCAAGCCAAATCTGCAGATTAAAGGCTGTTTTAACCTGCAGAATAAGACTCGTGCAACCGGCCCTAAAGCATTTCAAAAAAATATTGAAATGCTCAAGTTAAAAAAAGCATAAAAAGTTAAAAAAGCACTAATAAGTTTAAAAAAGCATTAATATGAATGTAGAATTATACATTCATATTAATGCTTTTGAAATGTGATTGGCAAAAGTAAAAAATCCTAATGCTTCTAAAATGCTAACCTGGTAAGTGTCTGCCTGTGTATTTATAAATTGCAAAGAAATTCCTGGATGACTGTTGACATTTTTAATAGAATTAAAAATGTCAACAGTCATCCAGGAATTTTTAATTCTATAAATGTTGACATTTTTATGGACTGATATGTGAATGAATTTGTATTGAATGTAAAGAAACACTGTGAAGTGGAAAGAAGAATGGAAAGCTACCTTCTGATTTATTGACCATGCCCAAACATGTCCTCCAGTTAAATTCTGAATGCCATTGACGACAATTTTGAGGTACACTTTTTGCCTCCTAACATAACAGCATTACTCCAGATCATGGACCAAGGAATCATTGAAAAAATGAAAAAAATGTACAGAAAATACGTTTTTACACCAGCTGCTGCTAGCACAACAGGATGAAGGTGATGTGGCTTTCACAAAAAAACTTAACCTCAAAGACTATGTCAACATGTTTGTAAGAACCTGGGATAGTCTGATGTAAAGAAATTTGGAAATGGATGGAGAAAGCTGTGGCACAGAGAACAGGAGGAAGAAAATCAGCTTAAACAGGGAGAAGCTGCAGCAATGTTAATTTTGGAAGAAGTTATGATGCTTTTCCACTCAATACCAGATTTTGAAAATTCTGATAAAAATGACATGATTGAATGGCTGGAGATTGATAAAACTGATCTTGATTACCAGATCTTGAATGATGATGAGATTATAACCAATATTGAGACCCCATACAGATGATGACAATGCTGAAGATGTTGACAATGAAGAATTCACTGGGCCTACTCCCACTGATGTGTTTAATGCTTTGGAGACTGCAGTGAGTTAGTTAGAATGACAGATGGAGTGCATAACATCCCAACTTGTCTGTCTGTGAGGAATTAGAGACTTGGCTGCCAAAAAAAAGAAGCACAAATCTTGTTCAAAAAGCAATCAGACTTTTTCATAAATAATTACATTACTGTATGTGATTTACATCTAGATACTGTAATGAAAAATATAGGTGTACAGCATAACTTCCTATTTTTGTTTACAATTTTAATTAATGTTTAATTCTTTCATTTAAAATATACCGGTAGTATTTTGGAGGCATATTTTGTAGATTCTTGCTAGTATAATTTTTTTAGTTTTTCAATAAAATAATTATTGCAAACTGACATTTTTTTTATATTGAATTTACTGAACTATAGATATCAGATATGCTGAGATATTCAAAAATCTGGATAAGTCAATAATCCAGACAGGATCAAATCCCAATTAGTTGGAATTATCAACATTCTACTGTACAAAGAAAATCATTAAAAAAATCAATTATTCATATCATTGAATTGGCAATAAACTACTGAATGATGAAATATCTTATCAAAACAGTTTGAAGACAGTATGAAAGAAAAACTTATTGAAATTTTTATAGAACAAAATACAATCATTTATTCAGTTTGTTAATTAAAACAAACAATTGTTAAGCAAAGGTTTGTAAATTAAAGGGTACCTGTAGTTTTTCAGCTTATATTCTATGTATGTTTTTCTCTTCATTTTCAGTCAATGAATATTTATTAAATAGTATTGTCAGTGACTGAAGGTCTATTATAATAATTGTTTTCTTGGTTTGGTTTGTTTTTGGTTTAGGATGCAGAGTAATTTGAGTTTAGGACATGAAAAATCAATTTATTGCCAAGGAAGAGAGATTACTTGCAATGTTCATTGATATTTTAAAAACGAGAAAGTTAACAAAGTGGCTTTATCATTAGTCAAAACAGTTTTAGAGAATGTACTTTGAAACCACTGGATTAAATTAATATTAAATGAAATAAACATTGAGTAAAAGTAAATCAATCAGTTCAGAGATTTTAAAAAATAATTATTTTAATTAAATTAAAAACAGTAAAAAATAGTTTCACCAAAATAGAATGACTAATTAATGTGTGAAAAATATCACATAATGAGAGAAGCTGTATTATAAGTTAATATTTGATTCAACATTTATGTTTATATGATTATAAAGGAATTTATATTTCTGAACAAATTAAAATTTTCTTTTAAATGATTTCCATGATAGTCTAATTCTGTTTTTCATACTGACTAATTAGTCATTCTATTTTATTTGGACTTACTGTTGATTGTTAATAAACATTGCTAAAACAGGAAGAAATAAGGGATATTTTCATCTTCATTGTTTTTAATTTAAAGCCTTATATGATATGATGATTTTTCCAGGTAGGAAAACAAAGTATGCAGACTATAGATATTTTCTGATGAACATTTTAATAGTCTCTGTAGGCAACTTTATACTGTTGAAAGATTTCATCTTTGTTTAAAATATGCCACCAGAAACATCTGCAAAAACTTTTGTTTTGATGATTGAAAAAGAAAAATATATATAATTTATATATTCTTTATAATATCATCGATTTGTATTCAGTACTTTCCTATACTATTACTATATTATCTCATTTTCCAATTTTTTTGCCAATTACAAATTCAATAATGTGAACAATGCCAAAACTAAAATCTGGTTAAATCTAAACTGTCAAATTAATTGCTATGATAATTTAATGGAAATTTTAATAATTGGAAATAATTTGTACTGATATTTAGCAAATTATTTATACTGATGCTAAATAAAATATTTCTAAGAAAAAGATTCCTGCCATGGTGCTAACGATCTAACGATGTATGTATATTTAGCATCATTTCATAATTAATAAATATACTAATAATTAAACAAAAATAGACAGTATCTATGAATTAATAATTAAATTAGAATTTTTAATTAATTTTGAAGAAGAAAATCTGCCTTGGCCTCAGATCAAACTAGGGATTTTTGGGTTATCCCAATATTTTAACTGCTAGACATCAGTGCTATTTGATATCATTGGTGGTCTAACACTTCAGATAACATTATGAATTAAAGTTAATTTTAAACTAAATAACACTAAAAATAACATTAACGAATTAAGAATCCTTACGATATTTAACGATTTATCGTACGTTATAAATCACGAAATACATCGATACTAAATAAATCGATGAATCATAATAAATATCAATCATATCGATATAATGGCGATATATATGATATAAATTAAGATATTAAACAGTTTATACTACAAGACTGACTTCCATGCATTGCTGATAAAATTTCTGATTTTGGATAAAAAATTTGTAAAAATTCTTAGTTAAATGATAGTTACTGTTTATAAGATGAGTTGTTGTTACTATGGTTACTGTTTATATTTAAGAATTTATAAAAACCATTTGTATTTGATTAATGTAAAGCTGATGAGGATTTATTAAAAATCGAAAGCACTCCTTTCAAGTAACTCTTGTGTGTGTTTTATTGTCACGTTTCATTCCTGCCTTAGTGCTGTTTCTATTCTACAACTTTATATAATAATTAGTAAAATGATGACAAATTGTTATATAACTAACAATTAATATAGAAATGTTTAATTGCTGCAAAAAGTGCTTAAATCCATAGTTATAGTATTTTAAGATATTGTAAAATTATATGCAGAGTTTAAAATTCAAAAGTTATTATAACTTTTATCTATCAGTTATTTTTTTGTTTTATAAAGCAATTACATTACTAGTAATGAATAAAAATAACAAAAAAAATTTTAAAAGTCATATCTCCATCTGGATAAATGTCCTTTCTAATAATTGTTTGTTGGCCAAATATCTATCAGCTCAATGTCCATTCAGCCAAATATCTATTGGTGAAATGTTCATCAACCAAATGACCATCAGTTTGTCTGGTGAACTATGTATTTGTAATCCAAATTTGTCTGGTGAACTATGTATTTGTAATTAATGTTGTTATATTGAGTATGCTGAATTTATGATCAAACCATTGTTTAAATTTATTTAAATAGAAAAGAGTGATAAAGTTTAGAACTGAAATCCTCTGAAATGCTTCACAAATTTTATGATGAAATTATGATTCATTATAAATTTGAAAAGATTTTGGATCTCAGCTACCAGAAATATACAATAATTAAATTTTGATTATGAATATTATGTAATTTTTTGATTAAAAATTTGATTTTGAATAATTTTTAATATGTGTCTCTCTTAAATATACAATAATTTAATAATTAATTAAGTTAGGAACTATCAATTTTTTAATTATATCTATTTGACTTATTTTTAAGAATGCCGTCAAAATTGGAGCAGATGCAACAACAGCTTAGGCAAAAATTAATGCAGGAGAAAGAAGAAAAGCTTATTAAAATTTATAATAATAATCAAAAAAAAGTTTTAAACAAATTATCGAAATCTAACGAACTGCAACAGAAAAATGGAGAACTGCCAAAATCCTCTTCCTCAGCTCAATTAGTTGAGAAATCTTTTCCAGTTTCAGTAGCCTCCCCATCTTCTCGAAATTTACCAGTGAAGAAGGGCAGTCCTGGAGTTGATCGTTCTAGACCTCTTGTACCCATTCGCAAGTTACCTTTGGTCAGTGGTACTTTACCAACCATTCAGAATAGTGCAAAAACTATGGATGCAGGGAAAAAAAATATTAAATCTCAAGCTAATATTGATGAATATAAAAAGATGAGAGCTGAAGTAAAACAGAAAGAATCAAATCTAGTAGCCAGAATTAAAGAACGACAGACTGAATTACAAAATTCAGAGAACAAAAAAAAGGTAATATTTGTTTCATTTTTACTCTCTAGCTTTTATATATATTGTATATTAAGTTTCAAAAATATTAAAATTGCTAAATTTTAAAAATATAAAAGATACCAAAATTTTGAAACAATATTTTTTTGTTTTTCAAATGCATTTTCTGAAATAATGCATAAATGTTTAAAAAAATACATGTACTGTAGTCCTTGACTTACAATCATTTGATCTATGATATTCCTATCTTACAATTGCCTTTATAATATTCTGAATGTAGTTATTTTCATAGCATATTAGCTAGAAATATTTTTTGTTTCATTAAAAATGTAAAACAATTGCTAGCTATCTTTGGATCTGATTCAATTCCAGATAATTTTACATCTTGGAATTTAAATTCAATTTCAGATTATTTTATAACCTTGAGGACATGGGATCAAATTCTGATGATTATATTATCTTGAAGGATTCAGTATTCCATTATATATTATTACCATTATGGGTAATTTTCAACTTATTATATAATTCTTATGTATGCTACTTAGAAAAAGCTATTTTTTATTCTATTCATTCTCTTTAAATTTTATCTTCACATTTAATATTATGATAGGAATTCAACATTTTAAAAATACATTAAAATCAGCTATATTTATACAGGTATTATAAACATGGCAAATATGAATTTCACTCTTATTTAGAGATATACTGTAATCCTGCTAAAAGCAACCCAAAATAACAAACAACCCATATAATAAATGTTTTGGCTTGAAGTAATTGGCCAAGCCTATCTTCCAATGTATAATGAACATAACTATAGTGAACAACTGTTTTACAAACTGATTTTACAATATATAGCATCATTCAACTTTGGTATAACTGTTGCTATTGTACAAATTTGAATTTCCATTCTATAACTGTCCTTGACTTTTGAATTTTGTGTCAGAATCATTATAGTGACCATTACTGTGGAGAGTATAAATAGTGCTAAGATTTGTTATCAGTGCAGTTGAAGTCAAGAGTTGACAGAATAAATTTTTCTCTGTTGCTATCATGATCTTTTTTGTTTTATCATGCCAAGGTTTATAACATTGGTATGAAGCTTTGTACTTTCAGCTGCTTGTATGTGGAGTTTGATTTTATTTGAAGTTTGATACAGTATGCAGTATTTTGTAGTGTGTTCTGATAATTTGGTATAACATGTCTAGTAAAAAAAAATTCTGAATTTAAGACCAAAAATTGAAATATTAAAAATATTGAAAAAATGATCGAAAATGAAAATCACAAGTACCTATGGAATTTCAAAAGGTTCTAAATAAATTTTTACATTGAATTGTTTTTATAAGAAAAATTAACAAAAGAAAAATTATTTTAAAATTAAACATATATACTAATTCATATTTAATGAAAAACAATTATAAAATAAAAACAAAATTATTAACAAATCCAATAACAAAAACTCAACTATTAATTCATGAATTTAAGAATTTAATGGAAAGGGTGAGATTGCATTGACTAGTATAAATTTTTGATATTTGGTTCAATGTTGGTTAAAAGTAATCTTAAAGTTGATGTCAAATTTAGTCTATTGCATTGTTTTGTCTTGGTTAATGTGATCGTTGAGAATCCGTTCTCACATAAATAAGTGGATACATTAAAATTCAAACTGAAACTTTTAGAGATCATTTTCTTTTCTTCACAGAATCCCGAAAATTCGTTCATGGAACCCCAGGGTTTTGCAGAACACAGTTCTTTTAAGAAATACGGCTTTAAAGGATTATTACATGTTTTTGTTGACTACCAATCTAACAACAGTGCATGAATGATAAGTAAAATATTCAATTTCTGGTTCCAGAAAATCGATATGAATTTTGCAAAACAGAAGCACAATATTTTGATGTTTGTGGATAATTGTCCATCACATAATAATGCTCCTGCATTAACTAACATGAAAGTTTTGTATTTTCCAAAAAATTCTACCTCCAAGCTACAACCACTTCATTAAATGCTCACTTACAGATCATCCACTTCATTAAATGCTCTTACAGAAAATGACTTGTTTCTCACATGCACATCCAGTAGATGTCAGAGGTGTTGTGCAAATGATTTTTGGCACATATAATGACATTAAAGCCATTACTGTATAAAACTGTTTCAGGAAGTCTTGTTGTTGTAAATGATGTTTTGCACAATAATGACAATAGTTCTGTGGCAAATGATAGTAACCAATATCTTATACATTTACTAGTAGGCTAACAAGAAATCTGGAAAATACTTACTGATGTTGATAATGTCACAGTTGAAGACTATATCCTATATGATGAAAATGTTTTAATTGAAATTCTGCTTACTGATGAAGATATTATGCACAAAATTACAAGTGCAAATGTAGACCAGGATGAAGATGGAGACCTACTGAGAAAGAAGCTGAAGAGACTACAACAAAGAGAAAACCAATATTAGGTGAAACTTAAAGTGCATTAGAAATATAATCTCTATTTTGAAAACTCTGATGTTTCTCAGAATGAAACTGGTTTTGGTGATCTCCACAAAATTCATAATGTAATTACAGATCAGTTGTTAGAGAAATGCAAGCCTACTATTCAGAAAAAATAAACTTTATAAATTAAAAACTTTCAAACTAATATGATTTGTTTTATTTGTTATCAAATTAAACTCATTGTAGAACATCAAAATTTATGATCTTATTGCACTCTTACATATTTGTTAAACATTTCTAGTCATCTCTCTGATAGGTGCCTCTCTGGGATTACACTATATTTTAATAATCTACATTTTTTGATATTAATCCATCATTTGTGGTTTATATACAATAGTAACCAAAATTATTGTGTCAAAAAATAAAATTTTGGGATAATTTTGTTAATTTTTGTTTATTCAACACTAATCTACTTTGGTAAGTTTTCAAAGAAGCCTACCAAAGTATTCAAAGAAAGTTATCATTTTGTCATGGAATAGTTGGAATAGTTGTCAACAAACTCAGATAGAGAACATCACCATGACCATTTAGCCTGAAATCAGGAGGAATCACAAAATTTAATATTTTATATAAAATGAATAGTTTGAAAAGAACTAATTGATTACTTTTTGAATATGTCATTTATTTCAAAATGATTAAGATTAATGAATTAAAATGTCATCAAAATCATCTTCAATGTAATTAAGTTGTACCAAATAAATTATATAAATAATAATGTAAATTTCATTTTGTAATTTTTGCTTCTGTTATCAGCTTTTATTGCTTCATACTTTTTAAACTAGCACTTAAATGAACTAGCAGTAGACTGTTTTCATAGTCTATTGCTGTTTATTTTTGCTGCTTCATACTTAAATAAAATAAAATTTTTTGTTTCTTGAGAAACAGTCTACTGCTGCTCATTTAAGTGCTAGTTTAAAAAATATGAAGCAGTACCATAGAATATTCCATTCTAAAAATTGTAAAGATAGTGCAGGTAAATTATATGTTTCTTTTGACTTAATGTACAGTATCATTTCTTGTAAATGACAAAATATAAAATTCATAATAAATTTACAAAGTAATTTCATTGGTTCATCTTTATCTTTGAAAACTGAATGCTTGTTATTTTTAAATGGGTAAATCTACAGAATTAATTACTGTTACTTAAAATTCAACTTAACGGCTTGATCATCCTGTTAAATTTTTATAAAAAGCAATCAAATAGTTCAAAATTTATTAGAGAGAAACCTTTGAATTTTGAACATCTGCCATTTTTAAATAGTTTCAAATAAAGGATTATTTAGTTGATCATTGAGATCACATTCAATGACATGATTATCTTGCTAAATTTCATAAAAATCAAATAAATAACTTAGGATATATTAAGAGAGATATTTCAGAAATTTGAATGTCTCATTTTTAAATAGATGTAGTTAGAGGACTAATTGATACAGCATTGAAGTAACCTTTAATGACAGAACATTATCAAATGCTATCAAAATCTACAAATCAATTCAAAAGTTATTAGTGAAGGTTATAGACTACAAACAGGATAGTTATTTCATAAACTGCCTTTTCCTTTTGAAGGTAGGCTAAAAAAATATGAAAATAATCGAAAAAGTTTGTACAAAAGTGATTGATCCAGACTTCTTCTCATCTCTAAGATTTCAGGTTATTTAATAGCTGAATGTTTATATGTTTTAAGGAAAAATTATACAAAAATGAATAGCCAATTTGATAAGGATTGCAATAAGAAGAAATTTGATAATAGTTTTATGTAAACAAAATATATCTATCGGCCATCTCATAAATGATGTCATCTTTTAAATGTCTCAGAGAATTACTACTACTGATGACCAGATGATGAAGTAGACTAAGAGTATGATAAGATATAACATATGGCATGTTCTTTATATAACACGAGACAGATAACAAGAGTTGTATGTGCATCCCTTGTACCATTAAAATGCATAGAAAATTTGAAAAGTACATAAGACATATTATGCTGTATGAATCTTAATCAAGCATATATAGCAACTGTAGTGATATGAAATATCAATAGCATTTATGGGTAGGCTATCCTAAATGTCAGTGCCAAGAATGGTTCCAAAAATTCTGGAGAATAGGACTTTCACAAATATGCCATGTGAAAAGCAACCTGTTGAGCTGGATAATGATGTGCTGAGAGTTGCTGTTGAGAAAAATTCAGAATCAGCAATCAAGGAATTGGTCACAATTGTCCATTCATTCATTTCAACTTTCACAGGCTTCTACAGGACTTTGATTGTGTGT
Organism: Androctonus mauritanicus; assembly: GCA_011317285.2. NCBI lineage: Eukaryota > Metazoa > Arthropoda > Arachnida > Scorpiones > Buthidae > Androctonus > Androctonus mauritanicus. Next base: position 1,129 of record WUQG02038161.1, on the reverse strand, counting down.
CAAAAATGGATAATGAGTTTAAGCCACAAAATCTGTGACTAGCATGTTGTAGATATTTGTATTTCCTTGCTCTCCCATGAAAAGAGAGAGTTGTTTTTGAAAGGAGTGGTTATGGGAAATAAAAAATGTATTCACAAATGTCAGTAGCTTCTTAAACAGATTGTGCCTGCAGTAGTGGCTAAATCTTGACATTTTCCATACAAGATTTTGTTGAGTTTGGTGGAATATGAAGGTATAATCCATTATAAGCTTCTGCCATTGAATCAAACCATTAAAGGGAAGTCTACTGTCAGCAGCTAGAGCATCTATGCAAGAAAAACATGTTTTTTAATTGTAAAGGTATGGTTATCCAACAGGACAATATGAAACTACATATAGCTAGAATGACTTATGCCAAGTTGCAGAGTTTGAATGGGGAAAAAATTCCCCATCCAGTATATTCCCTTGATCTTGTACTATCTGATTACCATCTGTTTGCAGTCTTCAATACCATCTTGCTGGGAAAAAAATTTCAAAATATCAGAGGTGCACCAGATCCTATCTGAGTTTTTTTTTATTGAAATTCATCAACAACTCAAATTTGGCATTCAAATATTGTTGAACAATGGGAGAAAGTTGTAAGACCTGGGTACTTATTATGATAATTAAGAAATCTGTTCAAAATCTGAGCAGATCAAGAAATTTGTTGGTAAATTTTGCTTGTTTTCTTCACATATGCATAAAGATCCCATTATTTATAGAATGATCTGATATTTTAATTATACATTAATGATTATTTAATTTTTTTTAATTATAAAATGATAGAGTGAAAAGGTACTTTTGCCATTGTGTCAAAATATATATAGGGGCAATTGCTCACCATTGTCCTTATGAAATCACTGCCTATGAACATAGTAGTTATTTAATGAAATTCAATATAGTATTATTATAGGAACTTATTAATTTTATTATTTCTGTTTACATTAATTTTTGTAACCTATTACCCTACTTCAAATAATAATAAAATCCCATCAAAAAGCATTTCATGTAAAAAATGTAGCCAAGTCTCGTCGCTCTTTATCCATAAAAAGTTGTGAGATATCATGAGAGTCAAGTCTAGCGCCCTTATTCACTCTGACACTTTTATTCA
>WUQG02038150.1:0-10766 GCA_011317285.2 Androctonus mauritanicus | reverse complement strand
TACATTTCCGACTTTTAACCCGCTTAACGTTGCGGGTTGTGAAGGGTGGCCGAATACTTTTGTGACCCACTGTATATATACAGCTTAGTGACCAACAACATATGCATCTATTAAAAGGCAACCAATTTAACATAAGAAACTGCCTACAAAGTACAGTATATCTATTGGGAATTTTTATATCTTACTCTTCATAAACTAGAGAAAATCTTAAGATTTTTCGGTAATAAAACATTACTATTGCCAAAAAATAAGTGAATGTAGCCACCGCCAAGAAATTACAAACATTTGTACTTGCACATCGTATTATTGTCTTTTTTTACAGTTTTATGCAAGTATAATTTGATATTCACTGCAAATTAATAAAAAGATGACATTTAACAAATTCTGTAATTACAATTTATACGCAGCTGTTTTAGTGTGCAAGAAATAAAAATTCAAGAAATACCAGCACACCCCTCATAAGATTAATATCGAGATTCATTTTCTATTAATTTATACAAAAATTTTATCGTATACTTATACTGTATTTTATTCTGTACACTTACCTTTTCATCTTTCTCCGTGGTTTTAAATATCATGGATGTTATTTCCAAGTGAAGAAGATCGAATACCACATCGTCTGCCATGATTACTGTCATTTCTGTGGGTTCCTACTTTTCCGTATCGCTTCTTCGATAAGGTAATACAGAAGCGCCATCTATATATCAACTATATTAGCCAAAAATTAGCCCAAATTTTTGCAGCAATTTAACTATAGCGAAATTTTTAGTACGATAGCTAGTTACATTTAAGGATATTTTTAGAACTTTTGCTTTGTAAATCCAGGCATCCAGAAGGGGCAAAAATTTGCGTAACAATATCGAATCCTTTGTAGTTTTTAGTAGTTTGCAGTTTAATCAGCCAGCAAAAGTAACTCCCATAAAAATTATGGACATCCCTAAGCATTTATATACACTGTACACCCCCCACATCAGAATTCCTTTAATTATAAAATTCGAGCGTCGAATAGAAAATTTGGTTAAATTTTAGTTAAACATACAGAAAGAGACATTTAAACTTTAAATATTAACTTTATTTGTAAAAACAAAATTATGAATCAATACAAACAAACAATAAATATACTACAATAAATGGAATGAGCAAAAGTGATGAGGTTATGGAACAATTATATACAAAACAATTTAATCAACTTCTTCCATTCGAGAAGCATCTTCTTCGTCACCTTCCAGAGGTGGCATTTCTTCTACTATAGCATCACCTGAACTAATTTCATCTTCGTCAATGCCCAGTCCTAATTTAATCATTCGGAAGATACGAGATGCATGAGTTTGTGGGTCTTCTAATGTAAAACCAGAACACAACATCGAAGTTTCGAAGAGCAACATAACCAAATCCTGTACAAGAGGGAAAAGGGATTAAGCATCTTTTTTTTTAATGAAAACCTAATGATTTGATTTTTATAATCCTACCTACCTTAACAGATTTGTCATTTTTGTCAGCATCAGCCTTCTGCCTCAGAGTATCAATGATAGGATGATCAGGATTAATTTCAAGATGTTTTTTGGCAGACATATAACCCATTGTGCTAGTATCACGCAGTGCTTGAGCTTTCATTATTCTTTCCATATTTGCTGTCCAACCAAACTGACTTGTGACTATACAACATGGAGAACTGACTAGTCTATTTGATACCACTACCTATGAAAAAAACAGTTCAATTTTAGTTGTGTAATAATAAAAATGCTTAAAATATATATTCAATTCTGAAATGCAGTTAAGATTAAATAAGATTGTCCCCATAATAACCTTTTCTACTTTTTTGTCTAAGATATCTTTGATGATCTTGCATAAATTCTCATATTTAGCTTTATCTTCTTCCCGCTTCTTTTTTTCCTCTTCATCTTCTGGTAATTCTAAGCCTTCCTTTGTTACAGATGTCAGTTGCTTTCCATCATATTCTTTTAATTGCTGAACACAGTATTCATCTATAGGTTCAATCATGTATACAACTTCAAAACCACGTTTCCTAACTCTTTCTACAAAGGCAGAATTAGCAACGTGTTCTTTAGATTCTCCTGTAATGAAATAGATGTGTTTCTGGTTCTCTTTCATTCTAGATACATAGTCTTTCAGTGAACACATCTCATCACCAGATGCAGATGTATAGTATCTTAAGTACTCTGCTAATTTCTTTCTATTTTGGGAGTCTTCATGGATTCCAAGCTAAGAAAGTTAAAAATAAAATGTCAATTTTCTGCAAATTAAATGAATAGTATCAAAATTTAAAAAACTTATAGAATACCTTTAGATTTTTGCTAAATTGTTCATAGAATTTTTTATACATTTCTTTATCTTCAGCTATTTCATCAAAAACTTCAAGGCATTTTTTCACAAGATTCTTCCTTATAACTTTCAAGATTTTGTTTTGTTGTAACATTTCTCTGGAAATATTTAATGGAAGATCTTCAGAATCAACTACTCCTTTCATGAAATTTAAATATTCTGGCATTAGATCTTCACAATTGTCCATGATGAATACACGCCTAACATATAATTTAATGTTGTTCTTTTGCTTTCTATTTTCAAATAAATCAAATGGTGCTCTCTTTGGTACAAATAAAAGGGCTCTGAATTCTAATTGTCCTTCAACAGAGAAGTGCTTCACTGCTAAATGATCTTCCCAATCATTAGTCAAGCTTTTGTAGAATTCACCATATTCTTCCTTGCTAATATCATCTGGATTTCTCATCCATATTGGTTTTGTTTTATTCAATTCTTCATCTTCAGTATATTTTTCCTAAAAAAAAAGTATTAGAGTATTAGAGGGTGGAAAAACTAGAAAAACACCTCATTCAAAAAACAAACTCAATTTACCTTAATTTTCTTCTTTTTCTTCTTATCTTTATCATCTGCTTCTTCCTCTCCTACATCTTCAATTTTTGGTTCTTCTTTCTCCTCTCCTGGTTCTTCAGTTTCTGCCTTTTCCTCTTCATCATCGGAAACTTCTTTCTCCCTCTCCTTTTGGACAACTAATTTAATAGGATATCCAATAAATTGGCTGTGTTTTTTTACAACTTCTTTAATTCTTTTTTCTTCTAAATATTCTGTCTGATCTTCCTTTAAGTGCAGAACAATTTTTGTTCCACGACCAAGAGGTTCACCTATAAAATGAAAAAGAAAAAAGATAAGTCAAAAATTTGACACAAACTTACTATTAAATTATTGAAGTCCGTTAAAAATAATTACCATGATCTGATCTAACTGTAAATGAGCCACCAGCAGAAGACTCCCATGTGTACTGTTCATCATCATTGTGATGAGTTGTAACTGTTACTTTATCTGCAACAAGGTAAGCTGAATAGAAACCAACACCAAACTGTCCAATCATAGAAATATCTGCACCAGCCTGTTCACAAAGTAAAAAAAAAAAAAAGGTAAATGCACGCAAAGAAAAATCAATCACAGTAATAAAAAATGAGAATTCCCAGATAGTCATATGCCCCTAAATTTCATTTAGTATTTGACTAGTGTATTTGGCAAACTGACATGTAACAAAAATTTATCCAATCAAAGTTCAGTTCTTATGTAGTTCAACTTCATTAGAATAATCAAGAAAACAAACTGATTAGGGTTAGAATTTTTAGCATAAAGGTCTTAAAAAAGGTCCATTTTAAGGGTTGTTTGCACATCACAACTACAGAATTCTTTAAAAAAAATTTGGTATACTGCCTCAGTCTGGCTTTGGTATAAACTGGAATTAAAAACTTAAAAATATGTAGGGAAGTATCACTAAAACAAAAATCACCACAAAAACCCAGCTAAAAATTCAAGTGTGTTCAAATTCAAAATTATGTTGTCAAATCAGAACCAATACTTGGCAGCATCCACTGGTAGAACCAAATCATGGATAGATAGCCAATAACCATAAAAACAGTCAATTAGAACGAAGATTGGTCTGGTCTGCACCTGGCCTGTTGAATCTTATCTTGAAATAAGGTTTGGAAGCCAAGAATGTGGCACAGTTACCATGCTGTAATCTGGACATATGTTGGAAAGAGAGAAGAGACTCAGTATATTAAAATTTAACAAAAATTAACCAGAACTTTCTATTTATGGTACAGTTTAGCAGAAATGGGGTCGGATAGGAGATGGGAAACAGATTTAAAAAAATTTTTTTGCGCGTAAATGACTTCGAAAATTTTTTGATTATGACTACTAACCTGAAGAGCTTCCATGAAAGCTTTGGTACCAGATTTGGCGATTGTACCCAAGTTGTTGATCAAATCGGCTTTGGTCATTCCTATACCCGTATCAATAATGGTGAGAGTACGTTCATCTTTGTTGGGCACAATTTTGATGTACAAATCCTTTCCACTATCCAAACGAGATGGATCCGTCAGACTTTCGTATCTGATCTTGTCCAATGCCTTAAAAATTAGAAAAAAAAAAGTTGATTTAAAGAATTTCAATAAAATGAGTAGAGTAAGGACTTAATATTGATAGTAATAATGCCTACATCAGAAGCATTTGATATTAATTCTCGTAGAAATATTTCTTTGTTCGAATAGAACGTATTGATGATCAAACTCATCAACTGGGCTATCTCCGCTTGAAAAGCGAAGGTTTCAACGTCTTCCTCCATCATATTAACTTCAGCAGGCATCTAAACCAATAAATAACAGTAAATTTATCGTCATTTACAAAAATGAAAAAAAAACTAGAATTAAAATCTACCATTAAAAATTTTTTTACCTTATTAATAATCCTTTACGCTACAGTATAAGACGAAATCTTCCGAACAATTTGAATAACGGAACGACGGTTTCCTTTTTATATATTTTGAGTATCACTCCGCAAAAATAGTTCGTCGAACAGATTAAACTATCTCTCAAAATGTTTTCGTCGATTTCATTTAAAAATTTTATTATAAAGTAAATTCATTATCTTAATTTTATTAAAAATTATAGTGCACATTAGAGTATTAATGATTTTTTACGCTCATCCTTTAAGAACTATATTAAAGGAAGTTGTATAATACAACAGTGATGCATCCAAGTCGAGAAGTTTCTAGAAGGTTCTCGATGTTTCTGGTTACCATGTGATCGATGGTATTTCCGGTTCCGCTGACGAGCACGTGTTTCTATACTGACGAAGTTCGAATATAATTCGTATTTTAAAAGAAAGAATAAAATAATTATTCGTTTCTAACTATCATATTTTGACACGTTTCTTACAAACATATATATATTTCATTTATAAATTCGTCTATATGTAATTTTTAAATAGCAAAGAAGCTAAAATTGTCAAAAATGTCTTAGTACAATACACGAATTTTATTTTTAGACTAGATACAAAAACTGTACAAGTTCAAAGACTGGTTAACTCTCCAAGAATTTATGACCTATTAATGAAAATTCCTTTTGTTCTCAATACATACTGCTCTTATATGAAGCTTATAACAGTTGTATACTTATCTAAGACACGAAATTAAATAAAAAATATTCCTTTTTTATAACAATTAACATTTTTACCTGCTCTCGAATATACTTATTTTTAAAATACAGTATACAGTAAATCAATAAAATCGTATTTTATTTTTATTCCTTTGGCACTTCTGAATTAATTAAAAAATTTTAATTTAAAATCACTTGAGATTTTGCTTTTTTTTTTTAATTAATAATTAATTTAATTTAAATTCAATAAAAACAAAAAACTAACAGAACAATACAGAATATTACTTTTCTGCATTTGTAATTAATTAAAATTGATAAATGATGGTTTTTAATTTAACATTTTATAGTTGGTGAATTGATCTACGACATGATATTAATTCAGCTAGCTCACGATAGCTAATCGAATAAATTCTAGTCAGCTAGTTTTCCTATGATATATTTATGCTTTTTTTTTAAATATTATTATTAAATAATTTAATTTAATGATATTTTGTCAATTAAAATTTCGATTACTTTTAATTTAAAATAACTATAAATAGCAAATGCTCTAATATAAAAATGAATAAAGCATCAATCAATAAAAAATAAAAAATACAAGTACGTGTTATTTTGAACATTATAAAAATCTAATGCTTGAATTTAAACTATGTGAGATCACGATAACATTTCTGATTTTTTTTTTTTTTTTAACACGGTGAACGTGATAAAAGTAAACTTCCACCAAGAATCTTATTTATTAGCCTTTTTCTTAGATGTATGGGATTATTGCTACATGACGAATGCATATTTGATTATGGTTTCTCATCAAGGGGAAAACAAATTAACGATTTACAATAAAATAAATATTTCCTGCTTATTTGGTTTATTTCAATGTTTCATTGTGTGAAGTAACATATTCTATGATGCGTAATTAATTAATTAAAATGGCATGTTATTTATTTTCAAAGAATATTACTTTTAGAAAAGTTTTTATTTGCTAACATTAATTTTTTAATTATAAATGTAATTGTTTTTGCATTTTAATTAATAAAAAAACAAAAATATTTGTACTCTACGTTAGTAATCGTAACCACTTGGACCGGAAAAACAAAATTTTAATGCAAATAATATTTTCGGTATAAATATAACCTATCCTTGATACAATTAGTTACATTATAGAATAAAATAAATAAGCAGTTCTGAAAAAAAGTAATCACTGTTCACCTTTACGAACACGTGAGTAGAGCAGTTGCTTGTCCCACGTGGTAGGCTTATCACCCATGCTTATCTCCATACTTCTAGATTTTTCGGGAGGGCCCAGGGCACAATTTGTTGAACTCTCTTGTTTGCATCAAGTTGAACCCAAAGAGCCTTGGTTGAATCCTTGATTGAACCCCATTCTTCAATCTTCCAGTCGAGTCTATCATGAATGTTGGCCAACTCGCGGTGGGTTTTGAAGTGGCCTCCATCAAACATATTACCTGTGAGATTTGGCGACATAATTAAAAACTAATTTAACTAATTGATCTATGTACATAGATCAATTAGTTAAATTAGTAAAATGATTTAAAATGCTCAACTGAAACGTATACGATTAAAATTGTGCTCAGTATACGCATGACTTCATTACCAAATTTCGTAAAAATATATCAAATACAGTAATTCAAAAATTGTAGGAGGGAAAAAATCTCAGAAAAGTTGAATATCTGCATTTTAAAATAGTTGAGGTTACTTGATCATATTTCACATTATCTTCGGTGTCATAACCTTCAATAGCGAATTTAATTAATAAAATCAATCAAATACAGTAGGCTTATTTCAAAAATTATTTGGAAGAAACCTTAAAAGTTTGAATGCTTTCACTCTTTAAACAATTGAAATTACAGAACTAATCGAATCGACATCAATGTCATGAGTTACATATTAAATTTCATAAAAATTCATTAATTAAATTAATACAAACACGTATCAATTAAGAAATTATCTGAGAAGTTTTAATGTTTGCTATTTTTTTAAATGGTTGAAGGTGTGAAGTTAAAATATGTGCCATCGAAGTCGATTTTAATAGCAAAACGTCACTATTTAATTCATAAAAATGCATTAATTAGTTTAAAAGTTAATGATAGGAGACCATCGATGTAGGAGACACAGAAGTAGCATGGGGGGACATACAGTATATTGATTTTCTAAACCTTGCCTTTTTTTTTAGAAAATAAGCTAAAACGAATAAAGTACTAAAATCGAATATTGATCCAAAGCACGAGGATTATCAATGATGAATTTGACATTGATAATGTTCAAGTTTTTCTAAATTACCGTATTTTCTAATAAATTATTATATTCGTAATATTTAATTTTTGTAACCGAAAATTAACTGTATTTGAATAGAAAATGTCACTATATCATAATTATATTTTACTAGTTTAAGGGCTCATTTTATTTTTATTTTAACGTTCTTCTGAAAAGCAAATACTGTAAAGAAAAATGAATTGTAATTGTATATCTAGGGCCGTCTTAACCCGGTAAGTAGGGCGCCTTCGGAAGGAAGGTGCAAAATTATCATTTTCTGAATATACATTTAAAATAAAATATTCAGAAAGATTATCATTTTCTGGATATTCTACAATTAATTTCGTAATGGAAGTCAGAATAGCGCTTATGGTGGGCACTGTTTAACATTTCATTCATTCTCTGCATTCGAATATATTCATAATTCATCTTCTATTCTTGCCATATATTAATATTTTACATTTCAATTTAAATTAATATGCAAAGCTTTACTAAAAAGCGCTCCAGCAGACAAGCAGATAAACAAAATCACAATCGCAGATAAACAAACAAACAAAAAAAAAAAATGTTAAAGGAAGGATGGAGTCGAAAAAATTCGATTCAGCACAAACGAGTTCTACTCAACTGACCAAGGAATTCGACTTCGTGACAAAAACACACATTTGGATGGTGATGCTATTGATTGGTGATATCGTACTGTACCAAATGGTACCGCTTATACGAAAATGATTAAATGGAAGTAAGAATGGTCACACCGCTGTATCAAATAAAAAACGCTAATAACAATAAATTAGTAGGGTAACACTGTAAAATATTTTATTCTCATTTTTTCGTTCTATTCAATTTCAAAGTTTACATTAGAGCTGGAAATAGAATAAGAAGCATTTATTTAAATTAATTGGGATAGTAAGGGAAGTACATAATCCCATAAGGCCTTCACTGGCATTCATCCTGAAAGAAATTATAGGTATGCCATTGGAGAGGAGCATTCGTCATTTGTACCTCACCTCCACAATTGTTCCTTTTGGACCTCAATTAAAATATTTGAGCAAAATTCTATGCTCCTTTATTCTTCACTGACGGAGAACAGCTCATTTTTCCTACTGGGGCAGATATGAAATATTCATACTGTTATACAATATTGTATCGTTGCATAAGCATAGGCGAATTTGTATACTTCATGTGTTTTCATTGGTCAATGATGACAAGGGATCTCGCAAAATACATGAAAAATTTTCCGTTTTTTTGGCTGCTTTTTAAGCGAATTTTTTTTCAATTGAATTTTGAATTTTTTTGAGCATCGTGTTTCCAGTTTATTGTCTTTCTTTTAATTTTAATGAGGTTCTGATTCACTTTTAAAGAAAATAGGCTTTTAAATCGAAAAAAAATTCAAATTTTTAAAGCAAAACAAAAAAGTTATGTAATTTTTATTTAGTCTTATTTCAAAAACGCATAAAAAATATCGGGTGCAGAAAATCGAAAACGGAAAACAGTCAAAAAAATCGAGGAAGAAAAGTTAAGAGGACAAATTGACAAATTTTTTAGAAAAATTGATGGCACCCCTCTACCTGCAATCTGTCATGATTCCGATTCCCCAACAAAAGACTTAACAGAAGATGAAGATCATCCAAATTAAGCCATCACTACCGAAAGGACTACTGATTCATCTCCATCATTTTTATCACATCAACATCAAGATAAACGATTATGAAAAGTGTAAATGAAAACATTACTTCATTTAAATCAAGCGATTCAGCTACTTGGCCTGAAATTATTATCGATAAAATTCGAAAAATTATTATTGAGCAAGATCCGACAAAACAAATTCAAAATAAATTATTTCCACGAGATGATTTTGGTTGTAGTTTTAGAAATAGTTACTATAATCGCAAGATAGCTAGCTGATATTGTTCCACGAATATGGCTCATATATTCATGTTCCGTAAACTGAGTATTTTGCTTTTGCTTTAAATTATTTTTCGGTAAAATATATTAATTAATTAAAGAAGGGTATTCAAATTGCAAAATTTGTTGAAAACTTTCAGTGCTCATGAAGGATATAGAGCACATTTGAATTCATTTATAAAGTGGATGGATTTGAACTGATCTTTTTTCTTTTTGGTAAAAAATTGTAAGGGCGCTGAGTAGAAAGCTGCATCGGGGCGCCGGTACCCCTAGAGCCGACACTGTATATATCTATCATAATTTATAAATATTTTTTTTACTTGAATGTGTTTTTAAATACTGTATCGTATTAAAAAGAATTTGTAGATTTCTAGAATTCCATGGACTCCATATTAGGAAACTACAATATTATTCAGCTACATAAAAAGACGGATCTAGGAAAATTCGTTGGAGATGATTTATATGCAAAATTCTGAGGCAGGGGCGGATTAACTTTCTGAGGCCCTGGGCTTGATATCCGAAATATCAGATATCAAGTCCAGGGCCCCGGAAAGTTTCCGCCCCTGCCTTAGAAGAAGCGAATACCGATATCCGAAATTTCAGATATCGATATTCGCTTCTTTCACAATTATATATATTTACCATTGTACATTGGGGCACTAAAAGTTAGGGCCCTGGCTCAAGTCATATTTTTTTATTTTCTTTTGACGCCACTTTCCATCCAGTAAGAGTATAAGTGACGGGGCGAAACAAGCCCTTCCACAGGCTGCCCACCCTTGCGGAGGAGTCAGTCGGATTGTGGAGGACGGGGATGGACGGGCCGGGCCCGAACCCCATGATAAATATTTTCAAGAGGTGGGATCTAAGATTCGAACCCGGGTCCTCCAGAGTGAAAAACTGAAGCGTTTCCACGCGGCCAATCCGGCCGACCCTGCATTTATGTTAGAAACACTGATTTTTAGAAAAAAACATCAAGGTCGCAGGCTGGATACAAAGCCTTCGCAGGCCATAACCCGTCCGTGGGCCGCCACTTTGTGATATTTGATTTAGATCAGGGGTCGGCAACCCGCGGCCCGTTGCAAGGTTTTGTGCGGCCCACCAAGCCGCATAACTTTTATATGATTAAGTAAAAATTAGGAA